>CATVIB010000277.1:0-10255 GCA_958336395.1 Ctenicera cuprea
ACTTAAAAAACAAGGTGTTTAGAAACAAAATTATACCAAAAAACAGGTCTAATTTAAGTTTCCGGTTCCGCTTACGATTAGCGACCTTACAAAGAATTACCTGCAACTAAAATACATACAGACACCAAATCTTTTAAAAACCGGTTAAGGAGTGCCGGAGATATATAGGGACACGAACGCACCCACCCACCCACGTACACACCCACGCACACACCCACCCACAGACAGACATTTTTTGGGTTTCTTGGACCCCAAATCTCGTATTTCTGTTAAAATCTAAAATTTGAAAATTTGCATGAAACCGCAACTTTCCTCCTACGTCAATAGAAGTATGGGAAAGTAAAAAAGCCATTTTGAAGCTAGAAAATTCGGTAAAAACGTTTTAGATTTCCTTAAGCACTGCTCTCATTTCACTTTATTTTAGATTTCTAAGAAATCAATTTTTATAGGCAACCCTACGATGTCGCATACCGTATAAGAATATTAAAAGCGGAACCGCATGGAACCACGGAACCCTATAGCTAATTAGATGCGCTTCGGATGTCGGACTAAAATTCTATATAATTGGTTTACTTAAAGAGTTATCAAAAATATGCAAAGAAGGAGAAATATATTTTTTTAACTGTAGAGTTAATTGATAGGCGTAGTTAATAGTATGTAACTGCTGGAAAACTAGTTGTTGATATTAAAAAGTATCGTTTTCTTCTTCCTTAATCTTTTTAAAAATTAAAAATTATTGCTAATTTTAATAAAGCTCTATCTAATAGTCTATCAAACTGATAAAAATTTATAACGATCGGCGTTTGCGTTTTTGAATAAATAATTAATCAATTTCAAATTTTTCAAACAATTCCTGGAAGGCATGGTAGTAGTAGTCGAAGAGTAGTATTTTGGATGTTAATTAAGAACAAATTTATAGTTTACTGCAAACTCCATCAGCTCAGAAAGTTTAACAAAACGTGTAGACAGTTTTTGAAAAATAGTTTTTTGGAAATTTTCCAAACTTTGAAGCAGCGCCATTGCGATCGTTTTCGAATTTTCAGAATTAATTTTACTTTATTGTACACTACCCACAAAGGGCTCTGAAACAAGTTGTAGCTGACCCCGATCAGACAACTACTTTTTAAGTAAATGGACGTTAAAGTCGAGATTTTCCAAAAATTGTAGCGGCCGCCATTTTAAAGCTAGAGAGTTTGGTAAAAAAGTTTCCGATTTGCCTTAAATTCTTCTCTTAGATCTCGTACTGAATTTTCAAAAATTTAGTATAAAAAAAGTTACCGTGACTTTAACTACGCGTATTAATTAGCTCCAGTTAAAAAATGCATTTTTCATTCTTTGCATATTTTTGATAGCTCTTAAAATGAAGCTTTTACAGAAATTTTTGTCCGACTTTCGAAGCGGAATTTGAAATTAGCTGTAGGGCGCAGCGCGTAGCTTGCTTTCGTGCAGCTAGTCGCTGCTACTACGCGTACAGACACGATACAGCAACCAATTGCACAGGCTTTCGCAAGTTGAAATTGTCGCTGCTTGTTTCCTGAGATATATAATAGCTGACATAATTATTAAAAATAACAATTTTGCCAAGTAATAATATCTAGTATCGGAAAGTCCACTCGTAGTTAACACTTCAGTTTATTGTTTTCAATTATCATTTTAAACTATCTCTTGTTTGTTGTAGTTTATCGTGGATTAATTTTTAGTACTTGATTAAATATTTACAAGTTTGAATGTTTATTTTCTATAAATTTCAGATTTTTCAAAACTTTAATAACTCCAACAATATTTTCGATTTTCAAAAATTCATATAAAGCGCCACAGTGAAATTTTACTTTTCAGCAAAAAACAATTGTGGTCACTATTCGGTTCTAGCAGCCTACAAAGTTTTAAAAAAGTCGCGTCGGCATTTTTTGAAAATTTTTTTTGAAAATTTTCAAAATTTTGGGCCATTGCGATAGTTTTCAGATTTTTGAAATTAATTTTGTTTCATTTTATTTTACCCACAAAGGGCTCTTAAACCAGTTGCAGTTGATTCCTAACTACTTTTTGAGCAAAATTATCATTTTAAACTATCTCTTGTTTGTTGTAGTTTATCGTGGATTAATTTTTAGTACTTGATTAAATATTTACAAGTTTGAATGTTTATTTTCTATAAATTTCAGATTTTTCAAAACTTTAATAACTCCAACAATATGGTTTGAATCGAAAACTTGTAGGTGAAATTTTGTTTAGTTTCTTTTTCAAAAAATGCCACAGTTTGTGTCGGTGAGTTTTGGAATACCCTCTATAAAAAATAATTTTTAAGTTATTTTACGTTAAACTTTGTTGAAAAACATACAAAGTTTTTAGTATTCGGTTCTGAATGATTTAGTGATGTCTCCCAAAAATTGTAAGGTGCTGACAAATAAAGGAACAGAAAGAAGTTATATGCAGAATAATTTGCTTTCGGATGACTTTCTTTTCCTATACAAAAAATAGAGTTAGAAAGAAGAATGACATCTACACCTAATAAACGAAACGCAGATACACTTAGAATCAAATGAATTACATGTTATTAGGGTATGGCCAAAGACTCAATTGGAAGTTTCGGGTTCGACAATAGCTTGCATTTAACCGCATTGGCGGGGACCGTAATGAAAGCGCTCGACCCCCCGAGAAGAAATACGGCCGCAATCAAGTGGACCTTTAATGCGTCGAGGAATTGTGAGGGACATGGCCTGTTTCAATTCCTTTCCGGTCAACCAATCAGTGCCGGACTAGGAAGAACCCGGTTAACTGACCTATTGTCTATTTTATGTTTTTTGGGACGCCTCGATATTTATTTTAACGATAACTAAAACTAAATAGTTTCATATACCAACATTATCTAAAACTGCCTTGCAGGAGCGGAAATTGAAATTGAATCATCTGAAACCATTAAAAATTGACCATTACTGCAGACACAACTTATAATCCGGAAAGAGACTACAACCTGAAATTCCGAAAATTTTATATAGTTTGCTAACGACTTAAAGAGTTTAAGAGAAGCCTTATGTATAAGAGAACAAACTTCATCTTTGTTAAAGCTAGAAAACGAAGCTATAAAAATAATGAAGTCCATCTCTGAAGCTAATAACAGCAATCCTCGGTTTTCTCGTGCAACTTGCCAGTGGATGACGGTCCAACTGGATTTTCCTGAAAAAGATATTTTGTTCATTCACACTACTACAGCAAGAAAATAATCAAACGCGCTGCAGCAGCACGCTCTAAAGTAGATTATCTACAGCTTACAAGGAAGGGCGCTCTTGTTGTCCGTTTTTATTGTAAAACGGTGTGGTTCATTCACCTGGAATATGTCTATATATCTGGTTATCGGAATTCGCAAACTTGGTACTTAAAATAACACCCTTGGTAAAATATTTTAATTTGAAAATGAGATTTAAAAAAGCGAAGGTTTAATGTGCAAACACTAAAGTTGGGTCGTTCTTTGTGGGGCGCGCTAGCGTTTAAGTTGTGTTTTGAAAGCTTTTAAAAGAGTGTAAATAGAAAATGAGCAAGCAGGAATGGAAGTCGTTACTTTGTTTATTTAGCTCCGATTGCCTTCCCTACGCCACTGTTTTAAATTCGAACTCTATCCACGTGATTCCGGTTGTTCAGTGAGTGCAAAGCGGGACAGCAGGCCCTTGTGGTTTGAAGATGAACTTTGACCCCCGGCTTCGGGCTATGCATTATTATTCGCTGCAGCAAACTCAATGCTCGGATGCTGCAAACTTTTTTAACTACTAGAATTCATTAAGAATTTTCTGCTGATACAAGTGAGATATTTGTAGGTTTCATTTCACTTGAGCTGAAACATTTCTCACATACTAAGAAGCCGGCGTAATGCGCGAAAAAAGGATTCCTTTATTTATCTCAGTTCCTACAGCAACAGTTTTCGACAATAAGATAAGACACTGTTTGACCGGTTCGTTAAATATAAACACACTTGCATTTTGCATTCAACGCCGACCGACCGTATCTAACTAACTAACGTTGCACTTAAAACGTCATGTCACTGCAACTGTCACTAAGATTTTCAACACGACAGTATAATTGCATAATGAAACGACTGACGACTTGCAAACTCACTTTTGAATTACATATATAATTTCCAACAGACTCATCAAATCATCACTCACATGCTAGCTTGAATAAAGAGCCGGATACAAAAGTAATTAGAGTGCCCCAGAAAAACAAATACGAAACAGCTGAAATGTGAAATTCAAATGGGTTTTCCCATACTAGATATTAATACTTACTGTATTTGCAAAACTGTAAATTTTATAATTATAACGTTATACATTTCACCGAGTGTTATATTTCTAAGAAAACAAGCTATGCAGGCAACCTTCCATTCAGGGCCGGCGCAGACGTTTCGCCGCCATCGGCAAAACATTTTAATGCGCCTTCGTAGGTATGAGGTAAGGTCGTGACCGGGGGACCTGGGGGGAACTCCGTATCTCCAGCCCCCCCCCCCCAGCGAAAGTTTGAAAATATTTTGAGGCAAAATACGCACCAAATTGGCTATTGTTTGCGAAAAAAACAACAAGTTAAAAGAAGTGGCAAAGCAATAAAGAAAATATTAATCGATAAAATTTATTAATTACTACAATATAGGGTGAGCCAAGTGACGGAGACGGGAAAATATTGGCAGTATGTTTTATTAACGGCACTTCGTGTACAGCAAATATTAATATTTCTTTTGTAATATTTTATAAATTCAATTTAATATGGGTTCTGCAGAGACTGCCTTTTAGTTTCTATTTATTTTAAGTTCGAAAAATTTTGCTTTAATAATTTTAATCTCTATTTTTAATAAGAAAAATGTATTCAATATTAATTTTCTTCCTTCATTTCAACGGGTGGGCCAGCAGAATTTTAGATAGGCCATAGTTCATCCAGGCCCACCCCTAGTTACGTGCCTGCAACTTTCAGAGCTGGCGAAGGACAAAAATTTTGCGCTTGAGGCGCCTGGCCTGTAAATGTAGCGCCCTACGCAGGGGCCTGCTGCGCCTGCCCATAGCGCCGGCTCTGCCTCCATTCCATCTATACTTCAACTACTTTATTACGGCTGTCAGTTCGTGACGCCAGCAATAATGATGCTGCAGTTTAGTAATCATGCTCGGTTCAAAAATTTTTGTTCTTTTCTAAAATTACAAATAATTGGAATCTACATTTTTCAACACTAGCCAACTAAATCCTAAACTTGCCAGTCAAAAAATTAGAGGGGGGACGTGTAGCACCACCAAGCAGAAAATTTTCTAAAAACTAACATTAGATTTTAGTTTTACTATTCAAGATAAGTAATTCTTTTTAAGCAGTAAGCAGAAGTTATTTACTGTTTCTCGTTTAATAAATAAAGGGGTACCCTTTTTTGACTTTCAAAAATTCATAGAAAGTGCCACAGTGGAATTATGGTATTAAGCAAAAAACTAATTGTAGCCCATGTTCGTATCTATAAGACAACAACGTTTAAAAAAACGTATGGCGAATTTTTGAGAAATTTTGTTTTAAAAATTTCGAATATTTGAAATTACATCTTCTACGGTATTTCCACCAAGTAGGAAAGTATCTAAAAACTAACATCAAATTTTGATTCTACTAATTATGATGAGCAATTCTGCAGAAGAGAAAAAATTTTATGGGACCCCGTTTATGTGGGTGTGAGGTTTATATACCCTATTGTTGTTTGTACCATAAAAGTGAAAAAATGTATACCAACTAATTTAAAAATATTAACAACTGCGCCGAAACATTTGAAACTATAAAAAAAATGAACATTGCCAAAAGCTATAATTGTGGGTGTCATTTAATCTGATCTATGCTTTATTGACTTAAAACGCATAATAACAGCTTGTAGCACGGAGAGGCTTTTTCTGAATGTACCGTATACCGTAAGATAGTTTTCAGATTTTTGAAATTAATTTTGTTTCATTTTATTTTACCCACAAAGAGCTCTTAAACCAGTTGCAGTTGATTCCTAACTACTTTTTGAGCAAATGATCATTATAAACAAGTTTTTCAGTTCGTCGCTGCTTCTATGGGTAGAGTTACGGTCCGGAAACCAATTGAACAGGCCATCGCATATTCAAATTTCCGCTACTTGTTTTCTTACAAATCTAATACTCGGTGCATTGTACAATGTTATAATTATTAAATGTTACACTTTTGCAAATACGGCAGGTATTAATATCTAGTATGGGAAAGTCCACTCGAAGTTCACACTTCAGCTTTTTTACTTTCCATACGTTCTACACGTTTTGGGGCTCAGAGAGCCCAAAAAAATGTCTGTCTGTGGGTGGGTGTGCGTGTGTGTGTCGCCTCTACAGGCGAAAGTACTGGACCGTTTAAAAATTGTGTTGTTAATTTTTGTTGTTATGTTTTGTCGTCAATATTACAAATAAAACATTTTCTTGCCATAATTAGTCTTTGAATACTTTATTTATTTGTTTTTATTTTTTATACAAAACAATATTTTGCTGTACCTGCCAACTTGATGTTTCAAAATCGATAATAGTATTGAATTTTTCAAACTTCAAAATGAAATATTTCAAAAACCTTCCTTTATAGCCTAGTACATTTTCCCTTTTAACCTAAAAATTAGGTTTAGAATCGAAAATTTAAGAATTTTAAAAATTTTCAAAACCTTCAATCTGTAACGATTTTAGTGGTTTTGAAAAAAGTTTTACATCAGATTCTTTAACCCTCTTAACGCTATTTATGTATCAAGTTTTATTTTAATCTAGTTAATTATTTTTGAGTAAGCGAAAAAGTAAATGGTATGAAACAATGCCTAGTTTCTTTTTTGAAGGCATACTTTTTGGTCAGAAAAAGTTGAAAATTTTTATAATCTAAAAATTGTTTGAAAATTTTTGATTATCTCATTAAACTGTTCAGATAAATGACCAAATGGAAATCTTCCAGATATGTTTTTTCAAAGGGAAGTTGTTTTTATTGTCATTTAACACCTTCATACCGAGTATGAAGCCAAAATTCGTTCATTTTTTGAATATAAAAAAAATTGATGGCGGGAGGCACTAAGAGATGTATGAAGATCGCGCTTGGCATATCAGCTATTGCACATGTGTAGAATACTACTCTAAGGTTTTTTCTTTGAGTGCATCTATATTAAAGCAGATCCTCCTCTCCCACCCCCTATTTTAAAGCCGCCGCCCGGTTTTATGATATTTTGTGTTTTCTAATTGTAAACAGTGTTTATCTGTTCAAATCTTATAATCCATTTTTTACGTTCTGTACACCTCTATTGGCTCAGAGAAGAGCAAAAAACAGAGATCCGTGGAAATGTATCGAGGAGGCCTATATACAAAATAGTGTAGAAAATGACCGATGAAGATGCACCTTTGGGTCGTTTTTAGGAGATTAGGAGATTAGTTATTCGACATGCGTAGAATACGAGTTTAAGGTTCTTTTTCGAACGCTTCTATATTCCCTCCCTTTTTTGTCGAACCAACCTCATTTTGTTGCGGTTTCATCCGAGTGGAATTATCAGCTCTTTAGCCTAATTTGAGTTTCTGCGTTATAGCCCTTGAGCTGTATAGTGCATGATTTGCCATGAAACTATCTTTCTTTTAGGTCAAACTTTTTTATTAGTGAGTAAGCCTAAAGCGAAAAATGGGCGAAACAGGTTGCTGGTACTTTCTCATACTTTTTACGTTTTGAATGTTTTCGCGCCAATACTTCAGTAAATAACATCGTTTTTACAAAGATTAAAACAAGAAAAAAAATTAAAAATTAACGCCCAGCGTCGATTTGAATTTGCAACAGCCTGTGCAATACGATATGGTGTACCGTATAAGTGTAGCGCTGTAACTTCGGCTAGCCGCATAGCTTTATTTTAAAAGTTATCAAAAATATGCATAAATGAAGAATATGTTTTTTATTAGAGCTAATTGATAGGCGTAGTTAAAGTCACGTAACTGCCGGAAAACACGTGGTTAATATTAAAAAGTATTGTTTCAATCTTAATTTTTAAAATAGTTAAAAATTCTTGCTGATTCTAATTAAGTACTTCAGATAGTTTATCGAACTGATAAAAGTTTATAACGATCGGCGTTTGCGTTTAGGAATAAAGAATTAATCTATTGAAATTATTTAAAAATTTCTGAGGAGCGTCAAAGTAAAATTTAGGAGATAAGTAAAAAATAAATTTGTAGTTCATTGAAGACTCTATCGGCTATGAATGTTTTAAAAAAATGGTGTCAGCAGTTTTCGAGAAATAATTTTTTGAAAATGTCCAAAATTTTGAGCCGCTAGTATATTTACAACTTTCAATTTCTAAAAATGTTTTTAGATCACTTGATTATACTTATTAAGGGCTATCAAATACTATGATAATTTGTATTGATTGGTTATTCTGTTTTTGAGTAATTGGCCATTAAAGTTAAAATGTTCAAAAATTCGTAACGACTTTCATTTTGAAGATGCAGCATTTGGGAAGCAAGCATTTAATTTTTCTTTAGATGCAATACAAAGCTATGTATTCAAAGTTTCAAAAAAGTGTTTAGAAAAAATCTATACCAAAGAAACAAGTCTAATTTCCGTTTCCGGTTTTACGTGCAACTAAAAAACTTCCACACGCCAAATCTTATAAAAATCTGTCAGGGGGTTCCGGAGATACAGGGAAACAAACGCACCCACCCACGCACCCACCCACCTACAGACAGACATTTTCTTTAAACTATTTTTTGGGTCCTTAGACCCCAAAATGCCTATTTTCGTGGAAATCTGAATTTCGAAAATTTAAATGAAATAACTTTCCTTACTTCAGTAGAAGTATGGGAAAGTAAAAAACTTCGATATAAGGTTGAATGTGCTTCATGTCTTTAAAACCGATTTCGATACATTTCTATAGCTATAGACTCTGTATAGCGAGGAAGGTAAAAAGACAGGAATTTTGGTAAAGTAACATAAAATAGCACTAAACGTACTAAAGCATCTTCAAAATTAAAAACTAGTTCATATTGTACTATAAAGGTTTCAGTGTCCTGTGTATACAAATCGAGTCGATTATGTTCATTCCACTACAAATATTACATTATAGCTTATACTTCCTCGCTGTCAAAGTTTTTTTAAACCGCTCGCAATGAAAGCACGAAGTACGAAATTATAAATTAAATTAGAAAGGGAGGTATAAACACCATTATCAGATGAAATTATGGTAATTGCTCTGGAGTAAAATTAAGTTTAATCTAAATCGAGATTCAAACAAATCTCCAGAAGGCTCAAAGATTCAAACGTGGGTCGAACATGTGTGTCTCAAACTTGTTAAATTATACGGTTTCATCACAAAACCGAGTCTCTATTCATGCACAGCACGTTTCAGATTAGTCGTGGCGGCCACTAAGGTACTCTGCTTGAAACTTCAGACGATGTGCGACACCTCTTCGTTGAGCATGTTTTACACACTAGCGATAATTACCAATTAATCACGAAACATGACTCTGGAACCCTTTGCAAGGGCTCATGCCAAAGCAAACACCTTCTAAACCGTAAGCCATAGAAAGAATGCCAGAAACAAATAGTCCGAGCTTTCAAAAGCTCGAAGAAACACTACCATAGGATTTTGCATGCTGATATTTAAAATAATTTGCTTTATCAGATAAAATGAAATACGCGTCAATTCCATATTTTGGCAAATAAATCAGAAAGAAATGCCAAAATTATAAAAAAAAACAAATAAACGTAAAATAAATTTTAAAACAACAAAAAACATTTTAAACACTCGTTTAATGCTAAAGGAATAACAGACAATTTACTAAATGCAGGCATTTACAAATTAAATTGCTTAAATTCAGTTTATAAAGGGCAAACAATTAGAAATTTTGATAGTAGGTACAAGGAACACGTACGTTGTTACAAATATAAACACCCACATAAATCTAATTACGCTAAACACTGACAATATGATATTTCTTTGGTAAGCGCCTTTGAAACTTTACAAAAACATAACATAAACCGTGAACTACGCCACTTCCTTTTGTAGGCTATACAGTGAATTTTTACCGTACCTTCAATATAATCAAAATTTCCAATTTTCGAAATTTCTTATTATTATTTCGCCAGGTTATTATCATTAAAACATTATACTAGAATGATTTTTATATTCAAGGCTAATTATTTGATTGTAAATTTGTTTTACCTAAAAATCAGTGAAGTGTGAAAATGTTAAGTTAA
Organism: Ctenicera cuprea; assembly: GCA_958336395.1. Taxonomy (NCBI): domain Eukaryota; kingdom Metazoa; phylum Arthropoda; class Insecta; order Coleoptera; family Elateridae; genus Ctenicera; species Ctenicera cuprea. Next base: position 10,210 of record CATVIB010000277.1, read on the forward strand.
CCTGAAAAACCTTCGATGGGAAAGATTCAGTTTTAGTTCCTTAAGT
>CATVIB010000278.1:0-86299 GCA_958336395.1 Ctenicera cuprea
AACCATCAACCTTCAACTTCTCAACCTTCAACCATCAACCCCTCAACCTGCAACTCCTAAACCTCCAACATTAAACACCTCAACCTTCAACCTTCAACCCCTCAACATTCAACCCCTCAACCTTCAACCTTCAACCACTTAACCTTTAACCTTCAAGCCCTCAACCTTCAACCTTCAACCCCTCTAACTTCAACTTTCAACCTTTAACGGTCAACCCTTCAACCTTCAACCTTCAACCCCTCAACCTTCAACCCTCATCCCCACAACCTTCAACCTTCAACTACTTAACCTTTAACCTTCAAGCCCTCAACCTTCAACCTTCAACCCCTCTAACTTAAACCTTCAACCTATAACGGTCAACCCTTCAACCTTCAACCTTCAACCCCTCAACCTTCAACCTTCATCCCCACAACCTTCAACCTTGAACCCGTCAACCCTTCAACATTCAACCTCCAACTCTTCAACCTTCAATTTTCAACCTGTCAACCTCTCGACCTTCAACCTTCAACTCCTCTACCTGCAACTTTCAACCTCTCAACCTTCAACGATCAACCTCTCAACCTTCAACCTTAACCCCCTCAACCTTCAACATTCAACCCTTCAACCTTCTACCTTCAACCCCTCAACCTTCAACCTTCATCCTTCAACCCCTCAACCTGCAACCAACAACCTCTCAACCTTCAACCTTTAACTCCTCAACCTTCAACCTTCAACCCCTCAACTTTCAACTTTCAACCTTCAACTCCTGAACCTGCAACTTTCAACCTCTCAGACTTCAACATTTAAGTCCTCAACCTTTAACCCCTCAACCCCTCAGGCTCCAACCTTCAACCCCTCAACCTTCAACATTAACCATTTAACCCCTGCACCTTTAACCTTCCACCCGTTATACTTCAACCTTCAATCCTTCAATCTTCAACCTCCAGCCCCTCAACTGATGACCTTCGACGCCTCAACCTTCAACCTTCAACCTCTTAACTTTCAATTTTAAGCCCCTCAATCTTCAACCTTCAACCCCTCAACCTTCAACCTTCAACCTCTCAACTTTCAACCGTCAACCTAACAACCATCAACCCCTCAACTTTCAACCTTCAACCCCTCAACCTTCAAACTTCAGCCCCTCAATCTTTAACTTTCAACCCCTCAATCTTTAACCTTCAACAACCCAACCTTCAATTTTCAACCCCTCAACGATCAACCTCCAACACCTCAACCTTCAACCTTCCACCCCTCAAGCTTCAACTCTTAAACCATCAATCTTAAACACTTCAAACTTCTGCAATCAACCCCTCAACCTTCTACCTCCAACCTTCAACCCCTCAACCTTCAACCTTTAACGCCTCACACTTCAACCTTCAACTTTCAACCTTCAACCTCCAACCTTCAACCTTCAACCATCAACCATTCAACCTTCAACCCCTCAACCTTCAATCTTCAACTAATCAACCCTCAACCCATCAACCTTTAACCTTCAACCCCTCAACCTTCAACCTTCAACCCCTCTACTTTCAACCTCCAACCTTCAACCCCTCAACCTTCAACCTTCAACTCCTTCAACCTTCAACCTTTAACCCCTCAACGTTCGACCTTCAACCTTCAACCCCTCAACTTTCAACCTTCAACTCCTCCAACCTTCAACCTACAACCCCTCAACCTTCAACCTCCAACCTTCAACCCTTCAACTTTCAACCTTCAACTCCTTCAACCTTCAACCTTTAACCCCTCAACCTTCGATCTTCAACCCCTTAACCTTCAACCTTTAACCACTCAACCTTCAACCTTCATCCTTCAAGCCCTCAACTTTCAACCTTCAACCACCCAACCATCTATCTTTAACCCCTCAACCTTCGACCTTTAACCCCTTAACCTTTAACTTTCAAACCCTCAACCTTCAACTTTCTACCCTTCAACCTTCAACCTTCAACCCCTCAACCTTCAAACTTCAACCCCTCAACCTTCAACCTACAACCACTCAACCTTTAATCTTCAGATCCTCAACCTTTAACCTTTGACCCCTCAACCTTTAAACTTCAGCCCATCAATCTTTAACTTTCAACCCCTCAATTTTTAACCTTCAACAACTCAACCTTCAATTTTCAGTCCCTCAACCTTCAATGTTCAACCCCTTAACCTTCAACCTTCAACCCCTCAACGATCAACCTCCAACACCTCAACCTTCAACCTTCAACCCCTCAACTTTCAACTCCTAAACCATCAATCTTAAACACTTCAACCTTGTACAATCAACCTCTCAACCTTCAACCTCCAACCTTCAACCCCTCAACCTTCAGCTTTCAACTCCTTCAACCTTCAACCTTCAACCCCTACACCTTCAGCTTTCAACCCCTCAAACTTCAACGTTTAACCCTCAACCTTCAACGTTCAACGCCTCAAACTTTAACCTTCAACCTTCAACCTTCAACCTCCAACCTGCAACCTTCAACCTTCAACCCTTCAACCTTCAACCTTCAACCCCTCAATATTCAACCCCTTAACCTTCAACCTTCAACTTCCCAACCTTCAACTTTCAAGCCCTCAACCTTCAATATTCAACCCCTCTAACTTCAACCTTCAACCCCTCAACCTTCAACCCGTCAACCTTTAACCTTCAACCCCTCAACCTTCAACCTTCAACCCCTCAACATTCAAACCTCCAACCTTCAACCCCTCAACCTTCAACTCCTCAACCTTCAACCTTCAACCTTCAACCCCTCAACCTTCAAACTTCAACTCCTTCAACCTTCAATCTTTAACCTTCAACCCCTCAACTTTCAACCTTCAACTCCTTCAACCTTCAACCCTTCAACCCCTCAACCTTCATCCTTCAACCGCTCAACCTTCAACCTTCAGCCCCTAAACGTTCAACCTCGAACCTTCAACCCCTCAACCTTCAACCTTCAACTCCTTCAACCTTCAACCTTTAATCCCTCAACCTTCGATCTTCAACCCCTTAACCTTCAACCTTTAACCACTCAACCTTCAACCTTCATCCTTCAAACCCTCAACTTTCAACCTTCAACCACCCAACCATCTACCTTTAACCCCTCAACCTTCGACCTTCAACCCCTTAACCTTTAACTTTCAAACCCTCAACCTTCAACCTTCTACCCCTCAACCTGTAACCTTCAACCAGTCAACCTTCAATCTTCAGTCCCTCAACTTTCAATCTTCAACCCCACAACCTTCAACCTTTAACCCCTCAACCATCAACCTTCAACTTCTCAACCTTCAACCTTCAACCCCTCAACCTTCAACTCCTAAACCTCCAACCTTAAACACCTCAACCTTCAACCTTCAAGCCCTCAACCTTCAATCTTCAACTCCCCATCATTCAGTCCCTTAACCTTCAACCTTCAACCACTTAACCTTTAACCTTCAACCCCTCAACCTTCAACCTCAAACCTTCAACCCCTTAACCTTCATCCTTCAACCCCTCAACCTTCAACCTTCAACCCCTCAACGTTCAACCTCCAACCTTCAACCGCTCAACCTTCAACCTTCAACTCCTTCAACCTTCAACCTTTAACCCCTCAACTTTCGATATTCAACCCCTTAACCTTCAACCTTTAACCACTCAACCTTCAACTTTCATTCTTCAAGCCCTCAACTTTCAACCTTCAACCACCCAACCATCTATCTTTAACTACTCAACCTTCGACCTTCCACCCCTTAACCTTTAACTTTCAAACCCTCAACCTTCAACCTTCTACCCCTCAACCTTCAACCTTCAACCCCTCAACCTTCAAACTTCAACCCCTCAACCTTCAACCTACAACCACTCAACCTTTAATCTTCAGCCCCTCAACCTTTAACCTTCGACCCCTCAACCTTTAACTTCAGCCCCTTAATCTTTAACTTTCAACCCCTCAATCTTTAACCTTCAACAACTCAACCTTCAATTTTCGGTCCCTCAACCTTCAATGTTCAACCCCTTAACCTTCAACCTTCAACCCCTAAACGATCAACCTCCAACACCTCAACCTTCAACCTTCAACCCCTCAACCTTCAACTCCTAAACCATCAACCTTAAACACTTCTACCTTGTACAATCAACCCCTCAACCTTCAACCTCCAACCTTGAACCCCTCAACCTTCAGCCTTCAACTCCTTCAACCTTCAACCTTCAACCCCTACACCTTCAACTTTCAACCCCTTAAACTTCAACGTTTAACCCTCAACCTTCAACGTTCAACGCCTCAAACTTCAACCTCCAACCTGCAACCTTCAAACTTCATCCTTTCAACATTCAACCCCTCTAACTTCAACCTTCAACCCCTCAACCTTCAACCCATCAACCTTTAACCTTCAACCCCTCAACCTTCAACCTTCAACCTTCAACCCCTCAACCTTCAACCTCCAACCTTCAAACCCTCAACCTTCAACCTTCAGCTCCTCAACCTTCAACCTTCAACCTTCAACCCCCCAACCTTCAACCTTCAACTCCTTCAACCTTCAACCTTTAACCTTCAAACCCTCAACTTTCAACCTTCAACTCCTTCAACCTTCAACCTTCAACCCCTCAACCTTCATCCTTCAACCCCTCAACCTTCAACCTTCGACCCCTCAACGTTCAACCTCCAACCTTCAACCCCTCAACCTTCAACCTTCAACTCCTTCAACCTTCAACCTTTAATCCCCCAACCTTCGATCTTCAACCGCTTAACCTTCAACCTTTAACCATTCAACCTTCAACCTTCATCCTTCAAGCCCTCAACTTTCATCCTTCAACCACCCAACCATCTATCTTTAACCCCTCAACCTTCGACCTTCAACCCCTTAACCTTTAACTTTCAAACCCTCAACCTTCAACCTTCTACCCCTCAACCTGTAACCTTCAACCAGTCAACCTTCAATCTTCAGTCCCTCAACTTTCAATCTTAAACCCCACAACATTCAACCTTCAACCCCTCAACCATCAACCTTCAACTTCTCAACCTTCAACCTTCAAGCCCTCAACTTTCAACCTTCAACTCCCCAACATTCAGTCCCTCAACATTCAACCTTCAACCACTTAACCTTTAACCTTCAACCTCTCAACCTTCAACCTTCAACCTTCAACCCCTCAATCTTCAACCTTCAACCCCTCAATATTCAACCCCTTAACCTTCAACCTTCAACTTCCCAACATTCAACTTTCAAGCCCTCAACCTTCAACCTTCAACCCCTCTAACTTTAACCTTCAACCCCTCAACCTTCAACCCATCAACCTTTAACCTTCAACCCCTCAACCTTCAACCTTCAACCCCTCAACCTTCAACCTGCAACCTTCAACCCCTCAACCTTCAACCTTCAACTCCTCAACCTTCAACCTATAACCCCTCAACCTTCAACCTCCAACCTTCAACCCCTCAACCTTCAACCTTCAACTCCTTCAACCTTCAACCTTTAACCCCTCAACCTTCGACCTTCAACCCCTCAACCTTCAACCTTCAACTCCTTCAACCTTCAACCTTTAACCTTCAACCCCTCAACTTTCAACCTTCAATTCCTTCAACCTTCAACCTTCAACCCCTCAACCTTCATCCTTCAATCCCTCAACCTTCAACCTTCAACCCCTCAACGTTCAACCTCCAACCTTCAACCCCTCAACCTTCAACCTTCAACCTGTCAGACTTCAACATTTAACTCCCCAACATTCAGTCCCTTAACCTTCAACCTTCAACCACTTAACCTTCAACCTTCAACCCCTCAATCTTCAGCCTCAAACCTTCAACCCCTCAACCTTCATCCTTCAACACCTCAACCTTCAACCTTCAACCCCTCAACGTTCAACCCCAACCTTCAACCCCTCAACCTTCAACCTTCAACCTTCAACCTTTAACCCCTCAACCTTCGATCTTCAACCCCTTAACCTTCAACCTTTAACCACTCAACCTTCAACTTTCATCCTTCAAGCCCTCAACTTTCAACCTTCAACCACCCAACCATCTATCTTTAACCCCTCTACCTTCGACCTTCAACCCCTTAACCTTTAACTTTCAAACACTCAGCCTTCAACCTTCTACCCCTCAACCTTCAACCTTCAACCTTCAACCCCTCAACCTTCAAACTTCAACCCCTCAACCTTCAACCTACAACCACTCAACCTTTAATCTTCAGACCCTCAACCTTCGACCCCTCAACCTTTATACTTCAGCCCCTCAATCTTTAACTTTCAACCCGTCAATCTTTAACCTTCAATGTTCCCCCCTTAACCTTCAACCTTCAACCCCTCAACGATCAACCTCCAACACCTCAACCTTCAACCTTCAACCCCTCAACCTTCAATTCCTACACCATCAATCTTAAACACTTCAACTTTGTACAATCAACCCCTCAACCTTCAACCTCCAACCATCAACCCCTCAACCTTCAGCCTTCAACTCCTTCAACCTTCAACCTTCAACCCCTACACCTTCAACTTCCAACCCCTCAAACTTCAACGTTTAACCTTTAACTTTCAACGTTCAACGCCTCAAACTTCAACCTTCAAACTTCAACCTTCAACCTTCAACCTCCAACCTGCAACCTTCAACCTTCAACCTTTCAACCTTCAACCCCTCTAACTTCAACCTTCAACCCCTCAACCTTCAACCCATCAACCTTTAACCTTCAACCCCTCAACCTTCAACCTTCAACCCCTCAACCTTCAACCTCCAATCTTCAACCCCTCAACCTTCAACCTTCAACTCCTCAACCTTCAACCTTCAACCCCTCAACCTTCAACCTCCAACCTTCAACCCCTCAACCTTCAACCTTCAACTCCTTCAACCTTCAACCTTTAACCCCTCAAGCTTCGACCTTCAACCTTCAACCCTTCAGCCGTCAACTTTCAACTCCTTCACCATTCAACCTTTAACCTTCAACCCCTCAACTTTCAACCTTCAACTCCTTCAATCTTCAACCTTCAACCCCTCAACCTTCAACCTCCAACCTTCAACCCCTCAACCTTCAACCTTCAACTCCTTCAACCTTCAACCTATAACCCCTCAAGCTTCGACCTTCAATCTTCAACCCCTCAACCTTCAACTTTCAACTCCTTCAACATTCAACCTTTAACCTTCAACCCCTCAACTTTCAACCTTCAACTCCTTCAACCTTCAACCTTTAACCCCTCAAGCTTCGACCTTCAACCTTCAACCCCTCAACCTTCAACTTTCAACTCCTTCAACATTCAACCTTTAACCTTCAACCCCTCAACTTTCAACCTTCAACTAGTTCAACCTCCAACCTTCAACCCCTCAACCTTCAACCTTCAACTCCTTCAACCTTCAACCTTTAACCCCTCAACCTTCGATCTTCAACCGCTTAACCTTCAACCTTTAACAACTCAACCTTCAACCTTCATCCTTCAAGCCCTCAACTTTCAACCTTCAACCACCCAACCATCTATCTTTAACCCCTCAACCTTCGACCTTCATCCCCTTAACCTTTAACTTTAAAACACTCAACCTTCAACCTTCTACCCCTCAACCTGTAACCTTCAACCAGTCAACCTTTAATCTTCATTCCCTCAACTTTCAATCTTAAACCCCACAACCTTCAACCTTCAACCCCTCAACCATCAACCTTCATTTTCTCAACCTTCAACCTTCAACCCCTCAACCTTCAACTCCTAAACCTCCAACCTTAAACACCTCAACCTTCAACCTTCAAACCCTCAACCTTCAACCTTCAACTCCCCAACATTCAATCCCTCAATCTTCAACCTTCAACCACTTAACCTTTAACCTTCAACCTCTCAACCTTCAACCTCAAACCTTCAACCCCTCAATCTTCAACCTTCGACCCCTCAATATCCAACCCCTTAACCTTCAACCTTCAACTTCCCAACCTTTAACTTTCAAGCCCTCAACCTTCAACCTTCAACCCCTCTAACTTCAACCTTCAACCCCTCAACCTTCAACCCATCAACCTTTAACCTTCAACCCCTCAACCTGTAACCTTCAACCAGTCAACCTTCAATCTTCAGTCCCTCAACTTACAATTTTAAACCCCACAACCTTCAACCTTCAACCCCTCAACCTTCAACCTTCAACCACTTAACCTTTAACCTTCAACCCCTCAACCTACAACCTCAAACCTTCAACCCCTTAACCTTCATCCTTCAACCCCTCAACCTTCAACCTTCAACCCCTCAACGTTCAACCTCCAACCTTCAACCCCTCAACCTTCAACCTTCAACGCCTTCAACCTTCAACCTTTAACCCCTCAACCTTCGATATTCAACCCCTTAACCTTCAACCTTTAACCACTCAACCTTCAACTTTCATCCTTCAAGCCCTCAACTTTCAACCTTCAACCACCCAACCATCTATCTTTAACTACTCAACCTTCGACCTTCAACCCCTTAACCTTTAACTTTCAAACCCTCAACCTTCAACCTTCTACCCCTCAACCTTCAACCTTCAAGCCCTCAACCTTCAAACTTCAACCCCTCAACCTTCAACCTACAACCACTCAACCTTTAATCTTCAGCCCCTCAACCTTTAACCTTCGACCCCTCAACCTTTATACTTCAGCCCCTTAATCTTTAACTTTCAACCCCTCAATCTTTAACCTTCAACAACTCAACCTTCAATTTTCAGTCCCTCAACCTTCAATGTTCAACCCCTTAACCTTCAACCTTCAACCCCTAAACGATCAACCTCCAACACCTCAACCTTCAACCTTCAACCCCTCAACCTTCAACTCCTAAACCATCAACCTTAAACACTTCTACCTTGTACAATCAACCCCTCAATCTTCAACCTCCAACCTTGAACCCCTCAACATTCAGCCTTCAACTCCTTCAACCTTCAACCTTCAACCGCTACACCTTCAACTTTCAACCCCTTAAACTTCAACGTTTAACCCTCAACCTTCAACGTTCAACGCCTCAAACTTCAACCTCCAACCTGCAACCTTCAACCTTCAACCTTTCAACATTCAACCGCTCTAACTTCAACCTTCAACCCCTCAACCTTCAACCCATCAACCTTTAACCTTCAACCCCTCAACCTTCAACCTTCAACCCCTCAACCTTCAACCTCCAACCTTCAAACCCTCAACCTTCAACCTTCAGCTCCTCAACCTTCAACCTTCAACCTTCAACCCCTCAACCTTCAACCTTCAACTCCTTCAACCTTCAACCTTTAACCTTCAAACCCTCAACTTTCAACCTTCAACTCCTTCAACCTTCAACCTTCAACCCCTCCACCTTCATCCTTCAACCCCTCAACCTTCAACCTTCGACCCCTCAACGTTCAACCTCCAACCTTCAACCCCTCAACCTTCAACCTTCAACTCCTTCAACCTTCAACCTTTAATCCCCCAACCTTCGATCTTCAACCGCTTAACCTTCAACCTTTAACCATTCAACCTTCAACCTTCATCCTTCAAGCCCTCAACTTTCAACCTTCAACCACCCAACCATCTATCTTTAATCCCTCAACCTTCGACCTTCAACCCCTTAACCTTTAACTTTCAAACCACCAACCTTCAACCTTCTACCCCTCAACCTGTAACCTTCAACCAGTCAACCTTCAATCTTCAGTCCTTCAACTTTCAATCTTAAACCCCACAACATTCAACCTTCAACCCCTCAACCATCAACCTTCAACTTCTCAACCTTCAACCTTCAAGCCCTCAACCTTCAACCTTCAACTCCCCAACATTCAGTCCCTCAACATTCTACCTTCAACCACTTAACCTTTAACCTTCAACCTCTCAACCTTCAACCTTCAACCTTCAACCTTCAACCCCTCAATCTTCAACCTTCAACCCCTCACTATTCAACCCCTTAACCTTCAACCTTCAACTTCCCAAAATTCAACTTTCAAGCCCTCAACCTTCAACCTTCAACCCCTCTAACTTCAACCTTCAACCCCTCAACCTTCAACCTTCAACCCCTCAACCTTCAACCTGCAACCTTCAACCCCTCAACCTTCAACCTTCAACCTTCAACTCCTCAACCTTCAACCTTCAACCCCTCAACCTTCAACCTCCAACCTTCAACCCCTCAACCTTCAACCTTCAACTCCTTCAACCTTCAACCTTTAACCCCTCAACCTTCGACCTTCAACCCCTCAACCTTCAACCTTCAACTCCTTCAACCTTCAACCTTTAACCTTCAACCCCTCAACTTTCAACCTTCAAATCCTTCAACCTTCAACCTTCAACCCCTCAACCTTCATCCTTCAACCCCTCAACCTTCAACCTTCAACCAATCAACGTTCAACCTCCAACCTTCAACCCCTCAACCTTCAACCTTCAACCTGTCAGACTTCAACATTTAACTCCCCAACATTCAGTAACTTAACCTTCAACCTTCAACCACTTAACCTTTAACCTTCAACCCCTCAATCTTCAGCCTCAAACCTTCAACCCCTCAACCTTCATCCTTCAACACCTCAACCTTCAACCTTCAACCCCTCAACGTTCAACCTCCAACCTTCACCCCTCAACCTTCAACCTTCAAACTTCAACCTTCAACCTTCAACCTCCAACCTGCAACCTTCAACCTTCAACCTTTCAACCTTCAACCCCTCTAACTTCAACCTTCAACCCCTCAACCTTCAACCCATCAACCTTTAACCTTCAACCCCTCAACCTTCAACCTTCAACCCCTCAACCTTCAACCTCCAATCTTCAACCCCTCAACCTTCAACCTTCAACTCCTCAACCTTCAACCTTCAACCCCTCAACCTTCAACCTCCAACCTTCAACCCCTCAACCTTCAACCTTCAACTCCTTCAACCTTCAACCTTTAACCCCTCAAGCTTCGACCTTCAACCTTCAACCCTTCAGCCGTCAACTTTCAACTCCTTCAACATTCAACCTTTAACCTTCAACCCCTCAACTTTCAACCTTCAACTCCTTCAATCTTCAACCTTCAACCCCTCAACCTTCAACCTCCAACCTTCAACCCCTCAACCTTCAACCTTCAACTCCTTCAACCTTCAACCTATAACCCCTCAAGCTTCGACCTTCAACCTTCAACCCCTCAACCTTCAACTTTCAACTCCTTCAACATTCAACCTTTAACCTTCAACCCCTCAACTTTCAACTTTCAACTCCTTCAACCTTCAACCTTTAACCCCTCAAGCTTCGACCTTCAACCTTCAACCCCTCAACCTTCAACTTTCAACTCCTTCAACATTCAACCTTTAACCTTCAACCCCTCAACTTTCAACCTTCAACTAGTTCAACCTCCAACCTTCAACCCCTCAACCTTCAACCTTCAACTCCTTCAACCTTCAACCTTTAACCCCTCAACCTTCGATCTTCAACCGCTTAACCTTCAACCTTTAACAACTCAACCTTCAACCTTCATCCTTCAAGCCCTCAACTTTCAACCTTCAACCACCCAACCATCTATCTTTAACCCCTCAACCTTCGACCTTCATCCCCTTAACCTTTAACTTTCAAACACTCAACCTTCAACCTTCTACCCCTCAACCTGTAACCTTCAACCAGTCAACCTTTAATCTTCATTCCCTCAACTTTCAATCTTAAACCCCACAACCTTCAACCTTCAACCCCTCAACCATCAACCTTCATTTTCTCAACCTTCAACCTTCAACCCCTCAACCTTCAACTCCTAAACCTCCAACCTTAAACACCTCAACCTTCAACCTTCAAACCCTCAACCTTCAACCTTCAACTCCCCAACATTCAATCCCTCAATCTTCAACCTTCAACCACTTAACCTTTAACCTTCAACCTCTCAACCTTCAACCTCAAACCTTCAACCCCTCAATCTTCAACCTTCGACCCCTCAATATCCAACCCCTTAACCTTCAACCTTCAACTTCCCAACCTTTAACTTTCAAGCCCTCAACCTTCAACCTTCAACCCCTCTAACTTCAACCTTCAACCCCTTAACCTTCAACCCATCAACCTTTAACCTTCAACCCCTCAACCTGTAACCTTCAACCAGTCAACCTTCAATCTTCAGTCCCTCAACTTACAATTTTAAACCCCACAACCTTCAACCTTCAACCCCTCAACCTTCAACCTTCAACCACTTAACCTTTAACCTTCAACCCCTCAACCTACAACCTCAAACCTTCAACCCCTTAACCTTCATCCTTCAACCCCTCAACCTTCAACCTTCAACCCCTCAACGTTCAACCTCCAACCTTCAACCCCTCAACCTTCAACCTTCAACGCCTTCAACCTTCAACCTTTAACCCCTCAACCTTCGATATTCAACCCCTTAACCTTCAACCTTTAACCACTCAACCTTCAACTTTCATCCTTCAAGCCCTCAACTTTCAACCTTCAACCACCCAACCATCTATCTTTAACTACTCAACCTTCGACCTTCAACCCCTTAACCTTTAACTTTCAAACCCTCAACCTTCAACCTTCTACCCCTCAACCTTCAACCTTCAAGCCCTCAACCTTCAAACTTCAACCCCTCAACCTTCAACCTACAACCACTCAACCTTTAATCTTCAGCCCCTCAACCTTTAACCTTCGACCCCTCAACCTTTATACTTCAGCCCCTTAATCTTTAACTTTCAACCCCTCAATCTTTAACCTTCAACAACTCAACCTTCAATTTTCAGTCCCTCAACCTTCAATGTTCAACCCCTTAACCTTCAACCTTCAACCCCTAAACGATCAACCTCCAACACCTCAACCTTCAACCTTCAACCCCTCAACCTTCAACTCCTAAACCATCAACCTTAAACACTTCTACCTTGTACAATCAACCCCTCAATCTTCAACCTCCAACCTTGAACCCCTCAACATTCAGCCTTCAACTCCTTCAACCTTCAACCTTCAACCGCTACACCTTCAACTTTCAACCCCTTAAACTTCAACGTTTAACCCTCAACCTTCAACGTTCAACGCCTCAAACTTCAACCTCCAACCTGCAACCTTCAACCTTCAACCTTTCAACATTCAACCGCTCTAACTTCAACCTTCAACCCCTCAACCTTCAACCCATCAACCTTTAACCTTCAACCCCTCAACCTTCAACCTTCAACCCCTCAACCTTCAACCTCCAACCTTCAAACCCTCAACCTTCAACCTTCAGCTCCTCAACCTTCAACCTTCAACCTTCAACCCCTCAACCTTCAACCTTCAACTCCTTCAACCTTCAACCTTTAACCTTCAAACCCTCAACTTTCAACCTTCAACTCCTTCAACCTTCAACCTTCAACCCCTCCACCTTCATCCTTCAACCCCTCAACCTTCAACCTTCGACCCCTCAACGTTCAACCTCCAACCTTCAACCCCTCAACCTTCAACCTTCAACTCCTTCAACCTTCAACCTTTAATCCCCCAACCTTCGATCTTCAACCGCTTAACCTTCAACCTTTAACCATTCAACCTTCAACCTTCATCCTTCAAGCCCTCAACTTTCAACCTTCAACCACCCAACCATCTATCTTTAATCCCTCAACCTTCGACCTTCAACCCCTTAACCTTTAACTTTCAAACCACCAACCTTCAACCTTCTACCCCTCAACCTGTAACCTTCAACCAGTCAACCTTCAATCTTCAGTCCTTCAACTTTCAATCTTAAACCCCACAACATTCAACCTTCAACCCCTCAACCATCAACCTTCAACTTCTCAACCTTCAACCTTCAAGCCCTCAACCTTCAACCTTCAACTCCCCAACATTCAGTCCCTCAACATTCTACCTTCAACCACTTAACCTTTAACCTTCAACCTCTCAACCTTCAACCTTCAACCTTCAACCTTCAACCCCTCAATCTTCAACCTTCAACCCCTCACTATTCAACCCCTTAACCTTCAACCTTCAACTTCCCAAAATTCAACTTTCAAGCCCTCAACCTTCAACCTTCAACCCCTCTAACTTCAACCTTCAACCCCTCAACCTTCAACCTTCAACCCCTCAACCTTCAACCTGCAACCTTCAACCCCTCAACCTTCAACCTTCAACCTTCAACTCCTCAACCTTCAACCTTCAACCCCTCAACCTTCAACCTCCAACCTTCAACCCCTCAACCTTCAACCTTCAACTCCTTCAACCTTCAACCTTTAACCCCTCAACCTTCGACCTTCAACCCCTCAACCTTCAACCTTCAACTCCTTCAACCTTCAACCTTTAACCTTCAACCCCTCAACTTTCAACCTTCAAATCCTTCAACCTTCAACCTTCAACCCCTCAACCTTCATCCTTCAACCCCTCAACTTTCAACCTTCAACCAATCAACGTTCAACCTCCAACCTTCAACCCCTCAACCTTCAACCTTCAACCTGTCAGACTTCAACATTTAACTCCCCAACATTCAGTAACTTAACCTTCAACCTTCAACCACTTAACCTTTAACCTTCAACCCCTCAATCTTCAGCCTCAAACCTTCAACCCCTCAACCTTCATCCTTCAACACCTCAACCTACAACCTTCAACCCCTCAACGTTCAACCTCCAACCTTCACCCCTCAACCTTCAACCTTCAACCTTCAACCTTTAACCCCTCAACCTTCGATCTTCAACCCCTTAACCTTCAACCTTTAACCACTCAACCTTCAACTTTCATCCTTCAAGCCCTCAACTTTCAACCATCAACCACCCAACCATCTATCTTTAACCCCTCTACCTTAGACCTTCAACCCCTTAACCTTTAACTTTCAAACACTCAGCCTTCAACCTTCTACCCCTCAACCTTCAACCTTCAACCTTCAACCCCTCAACCTTCAAATTTCAACACCTCAACCTTCAACCTACAACCACTCAACCTTTAATCTTCAGACCCTCAACTTTCGACCCCTCAACCTTTATACTTCAGCCTCTCAATCTTTAACTTTCAACCCCTCAATCTTTAACCTTCAATGTTCCCCCCTTAACCTTCAACCTTCAACCCCTCAACGATCAACCTCCAACACCTCAACCTTCAACCTTCAACCCCTCAACCTTCAATTCCTAAACCATCAATCTTAAACACTTCAACTTTGTACAATCAACCCCTCAACCTTCAACCTTCAACCTTCAACCCCTACACCTTCAACTTCCAACCCCTCAAACTTCAACGTTTAACCTTCAACCTTCAACGTTCAACGCCTCAAACTTCAACCTTCAACCTTCAACCTTCAACCTTCAACCTCTAACCTGCAACCTTCAACCTTCAACCTTTCAACCTTCAACCCCTCTAACTTCAACCTTCAACCCCTCAACCTTCAACCCATCAACCTTTAACCTTCAACCCCTCAACCTTCAACCTTCAACCCCTCAACCTTCAACCTCCAATCTTCAACCCCTCAACCTTCAACCTTCAACTCCTCAACCTTCAACCTTCAACCCCTCAACCTTCAACCTCCAACCTTCAACCCCTCAACCTGCAACCTTCAACCTTTAACCCCTCAAGCTTCGACCTTCAACCTTCAACCCCTCAACCTTCAACCTTCAACTCCTTCAACATTCAACCTTTAACCTTCAACCCCTCAACTTTCAACCTTCAACTCCTTCAATCTTCAACCTTCAACCCCTCAACCTTCATCCTTCAACCCCTCAACCTTCAACGTTCAACGCCTCAACGTTCAACCTCCAACCTTCAACCCCTCAACCTTCAACCTTCAACTCCTTCAACCTTCAACCTTTAACCCCTCAACCTTCGATCTGCAACCGCTTAACCTTCAACCTTTAACCACTCAACCTTCAACCTTCATCCTTCAAGCCCTCAACTTTCAACCTTCAACCACCCAACCATCTATCTTTAATCCCTCAACCTTCGACCTTCATCCCCTTAACCTTTAACTTTCAAACCCTCAACCTTCAACCTTCTACCCCTCAACCTGTAACCTTCAACCAGTCAACCTTTAATCTTCAGTCCCTCAACTTTCAATCTTAAACCGCACAACCTTCAACCTTCAACCCCTCAACCATCAACCTTCAACTTCTCAACCTTCAACCTTCAACCCCTCAACCTTTAACTCCTAAACCTCCAACCTTAAACACCTCAACCTTCAACCTTCAAACCCTCAACCTTCAACCTTCAACTCCCCAACATTCAATCCCTCAATCTTCAACCTTCAACCACTAAACCTTTAACCTTCAACCTCTCAACCTTCAACCTCAAACCTTCAACCTCTCAATCTTCAACCTTCGACCCCTCAATATCCAACCCCTTAACCTTCAACCTTCAACTTCCCAACCTTTAACTTTCAAGCCCTCAACCTTCAACCTTCAACCCCTCTAACTTCAACCTTCAACCCCTCAACCTTCAACCCATCAACCTTTAACCTTCAACCCCTCAACCTGTAACCTTCAACCAGTCAACCTTCAATCTGCAGTCCCTCAACTTACAATCTTAAACCCCACAACCTTCAACCTTCAACCCCTCAACCATCAACCTTCAACTTCTCAACCTTCAACCTTCAACGCCTCAACCTTCAACTCCTAAACCTCCAACCTTAAACACCTCAACCTTCAACCTTCAAGCCCTCAACCTTCAACCTTCAACTCCCCAACATTCAGTCCCTCAACCTTCAACCTTCAACCACTTAACCTTTAACCTTCAACCTCTCAACCTTCAACCTTCAACCTTCAACCCCTCAATCTTCAACCTTAAACCTCTCAATATTCAACCCCTTAACCTTCAAACTTCAACTTCCCAACCTTCAACTTTCAAGCCCTCAACCTTCAACCTTCAACCCCTCTAACTTCAACCTTCAACCCCTCAACCTTCAACCCATCAACCTTTAACCTTCAACCCCTCAACCTTCAACCTTCAACCCCTCAACCTTCAACCTCCAACCTTCAACCCCTCAACCTTCAACCTTCAACTCCTCAACCTTCAACCTTCAACCCCTCAACCTTCAACCTCCAACCTTCAACCCCACAACCTTCAACATTCAACTCCTTCAATCTTCAAAATTCAACCCCTCAACCTTCGACCTTCAACCTTCAACCCCTCAACCTTCAACCTTCAACTCCTTCAACCTTCAACCTTCAACCCCTCAACCTTCAACCTTCAACCCCTCAACTGTCAACCTTCAACTCCTTCAACCTTCAACCTTCAACTCCTTCAACCTTCAACCTTTAACCCCTCAACCTTCGATCTTCAACCGCTTAACCTTCAACCTTTAACCACTCGACCTTCAACCTTCATCCTTCAAGCCCTCAACTTTCAACCTTCAACCACCCAACCATTTATCTTTAACCCCTCAACCTTCGACCTTCAACCCCTTAACGTTTAACTTTCAAACCCTCAACCTTCAACCTTCTAAACCTCAACCTGTAACCTTCAACCAGTCAACCTTTAATCTTCAGTCTCTCAACTTTCAATCTTCAACCTCTCAACCATCAACCTTCAACTTCTCAACCTTCAACCCCTCAACCTTCAACTCCTAAACCTCCAACCTTAAACACCACAACCTTCAACCTTCAAGCCCTCCACCTTCAACCTTCAACCACTTAACCTTTAACCTTCAACCTCTCAACCTTCAACCTTCAACCTTCAACCCCTCAATCTTCAACCTTCAACCCCTCAATATTCAACCCCTTAACCTTCAACCTTCAACTTCCCAACCTTCAACTTTCAAGCCCTCAACCTTCAACCTTCAACCCCTCTAACTTCAACCTTCAACCCCTCAACCTTCAACCCATCAACCTTTAACCTTCAACCCCTCAACCTTCAACCTTCAACCCCTCAACCTTCAACCTTCAACCCCTCAACCTTCAACCTTCAACTCCTCAACCTTCAACCTTCAACCCCTCAACGTTCAACCTCCAACCTTCAGCCCCTCAACCTTCAACCTTCAACTCCTTCAACCTTCAACCTTTAACCAATCAACCTTCGACCTTCAACCTTCAACCCCTCAACCTTCAACCTTCAACTCCTTCAACCTTCAACCTTCAACCCCTACACCTTCAGCTTTCAACCCCTCAAACTTCAACGTTTAACCCTCAACCTTCAACGTTCAACGCCTCAAACTTCAACCTTCAACCTTCAACCTTCAACGTCCAACCTGCAACCTTCAACCTTCAACCCTTCAACCTTCAACCTTCAACCCCTCAATATTCAACCCCTTAACCTTCAACCTTCAACTTCCCAACCTTCAACTTTCAAGCCCTCAACCTTCAATATTCAACCCCTCTAACTTCAACCTTCAACCCCTCAACCTTCAACCCGTCAACCTTTAACCTTCAACCCCTCAACCTTCAACCTTCAACCCCTCAACATTCAAACCTCCAACCTTCAACCCCTCAACCTTCAACTCCTCAACCTTCAACCTTCAACCTTCAACCCCTCAACCTTCAACCTTCAACTCCTTCAACCTTCAATCTTTAACCTTCAACCCCTCAACTTTCAACCTTCAACTCCTTCAACCTTCAACCTTCAACCCTTCAACCCCTCAACCAACATCCTTCAACCCCTCAACCTTCAACCTTCAGCCCCTAAACGTTCAACCTCGAACCTTCAACCCCTCAACCTTCAACCTTCAACTCCTTCAACCTTCAACCTTTAATCCCTCAACCTTCGATCTTCAACCCCTTAACCTTCAACCTTTAACCACTCAACCTTCAACCTTCATCCTTCAAACCCTCAACTTTCAACCTTCAACCACCCAACCATCTACCTTTAACCCCTCAACCTTCAACCTTCAACCCCTCAACCTTCAATTCCTAAACCATCAATCTTAAACACTTCAACTTTGTACAATCAACCCCTCAACCTTCAACCTTCAACCTTCAACCCCTACACCTTCAACTTCCAACCCCTCAAACTTCAACGTTTAACCTTCAACCTTCAACGTTCAACGCCTCAAACTTCAACCTTCAACCTCCAACCTGCAACCTTCAACCTTCAACCTTTCAACCTTCAACCCCTCTAACTTCAACCTTCAACCCCTCAACCTTCAACCCATCAACTTTTAACCTTCAACCCCTCAACCTTCAACCTTCAACCCCTCAACCTTCAACCTCCAATCTTCAACCCCTCAACCTTCAACCTTCAACTCCTCAACCTTCAACCTTCAACCCCTCAACCTTCAACCTCCAACCTTCAACCCCTCAACCTGCAACCTTCAACCTTTAACCCCTCAAGCTTCGACCTTCAACCTTCAACCCCTCAACCTTCAACCTTCAACTCCTTCAACATTCAACCTTTAACCTTCAACCCCTCAACTTTCAACCTTCAACTCCTTCAATCTTCAACCTTCAACCCCTCAACCTTCATCCTTCAACCACTCAACCTTCAACGTTCAACGCCTCAACGTTCAACCTCCAACCTTCAACCCCTCAACCTTCAACCTTCAACTCCTTCAACCTTCAACCTTTAACCCCTCAACCTTCGATCTGCAACCGCTTAACCTTCAACCTTTAACCACTCAACCTTCAACCTTCATCCTTCAAGCCCTCAACTTTCAACCTTCAACCACCCAACCATCTATCTTTAATCCCTCAACCTTCGACCTTCATCCCCTTAACCTTTAACTTTCAAACCCTCAACCTTCAACCTTCTACCCCTCAACCTGTAACCTTCAACCAGTCAACCTTTAATCTTCAGTCCCTCAACTTTCAATCTTAAACCGCACAACCTTCAACCTTCAACCCCTCAACCATCAACCTTCAACTTCTCAACCTTCAACCTTCAACCCCTCAACCTTTAACTCCTAAACCTCCAACCTTAAACACCTCAACCTTCAACCTTCAAACCCTCAACCTTCAACCTTCAACTCCCCAACATTCAATCCCTCAATCTTCAACCTTCAACCACTAAACCTTTAACCTTCAACCTCTCAACCTTCAACCTCAAACCTTCAACCTCTCAATCTTCAACCTTCGACCCCTCAATATCCAACCCCTTAACCTTCAACCTTCAACTTCCCAACCTTTAACTTTCAAGCCCTCAACCTTCAACCTTCAACCCCTCTAACTTCAACCTTCAACCCCTCAACCTTCAACCCATCAACCTTTAACCTTCAACCCCTCAACCTGTAACCTTCAACCAGTCAACCTTCAATCTGCAGTCCCTCAACTTACAATCTTAAACCCCACAACCTTCAACCTTCAACCCCTCAACCATCAACCTTCAACTTCTCAACCTTCAACCTTCAACGCCTCAACCTTCAACTCCTAAACCTCCAACCTTAAACACCTCAACCTTCAACCTTCAAGCCCTCAACCTTCAACCTTCAACTCCCCAACATTCAGTCCCTCAACCTTCAACCTTCAACCACTTAACCTTTAACCTTCAACCTCTCAACCTTCAACCTTCAACCTTCAACCCCTCAATCTTCAACCTTAAACCTCTCAATATTCAACCCCTTAACCTTCAAACTTCAACTTCCCAACCTTCAACTTTCAAGCCCTCAACCTTCAACCTTCAACCCCTCTAACTTCAACCTTCAACCCCTCAACCTTCAACCCATCAACCTTTAACCTTCAACCCCTCAACCTTCAACCTTCAACCCCTCAACCTTCAACCTCCAACCTTCAACCCCTCAACCTTCAACCTTCAACTCCTCAACCTTCAACCTTCAACCCCTCAACCTTCAACCTCCAACCTTCAACCCCACAACCTTCAACATTCAACTCCTTCAATCTTCAAAATTCAACCCCTCAACCTTCGACCTTCAACCTTCAACCCCTCAACCTTCAACCTTCAACTCCTTCAACCTTCAACCTTCAACCCCTCAACCTTCAACCTTCAACCCCTCAACTGTCAACCTTCAACTCCTTCAACCTTCAACCTTCAACTCCTTCAACCTTCAACCTTTAACCCCTCAACCTTCGATCTTCAACCGCTTAACCTTCAACCTTTAACCACTCGACCTTCAACCTTCATCCTTCAAGCCCTCAACTTTCAACCTTCAACCACCCAACCATTTATCTTTAACCCCTCAACCTTCGACCTTCAACCCCTTAACGTTTAACTTTCAAACCCTCAACCTTCAACCTTCTAAACCTCAACCTGTAACCTTCAACCAGTCAACCTTTAATCTTCAGTCTCTCAACTTTCAATCTTCAACCTCTCAACCATCAACCTTCAACTTCTCAACCTTCAACCCCTCAACCTTCAACTCCTAAACCTCCAACCTTAAACACCACAACCTTCAACCTTCAAGCCCTCCACCTTCAACCTTCAACCACTTAACCTTTAACCTTCAACCTCTCAACCTTCAACCTTCAACCTTCAACCCCTCAATCTTCAACCTTCAACCCCTCAATATTCAACCCCTTAACCTGCAACCTTCAACTTCCCAACCTTCAACTTTCAAGCCCTCAACCTTCAACCTTCAACCCCTCTAACTTCAACCTTCAACCCCTCAACCTTCAACCCATCAACCTTTAACCTTCAACCCCTCAACCTTCAACCTTCAACCCCTCAACCTTCAACCTTCAACCCCTCAACCTTCAACCTTCAACTCCTCAACCTTCAACCTTCAACCCCTCAACGTTCAACCTCCAACCTTCAGCCCCTCAACCTTCAACCTTCAACTCCTTCAACCTTCAACCTTTAACCAATCAACCTTCGACCTTCAACCTTCAACCCCTCAACCTTCAACCTTCAACTCCTTCAACCTTCAACCTTCAACCCCTACACCTTCAGCTTTCAACCCCTCAAACTTCAACGTTTAACCCTCAACCTTCAACGTTCAACGCCTCAAACTTCAACCTTCAACCTTCAACTTTCAACGTCCAACCTGCAACCTTCAACCTTCAACCCTTCAACCTTCAACCTTCAACCCCTCTATATTCAACCCCTTAACCTTCAACCTTCAACTTCCCAACCTTCAACTTTCAAGCCCTCAACCTTCAATATTCAACCCCTCTAACTTCAACCTTCAACCCCTCAACCTTCAACCCGTCAACCTTTAACCTTCAACCCCTCAACCTTCAACCTTCAACCCCTCAACATTCAACCCTCCAACCTTCAACCCCTCAACCTTCAACTCCTCAACCTTCAACCTTCAACCTTCAACCCCTCAACCTTCAACCTTCAACTCCTTCAACCTTCAATCTTTAACCTTCAACCCCTCAACTTTCAACCTTCAACTCCTTCAACCTTCAACCTTCAACCCTTCAACCCCTCAACCAACATCCTTCAACCCCTCAACCTTCAACCTTCAGCCCCTAAACGTTCAACCTCGAACCTTCAACCCCTCAACTTTCAACCTTCAACTCCTTCAACCTTCAACCTTTAATCCCTCAACCTTCGATCTTCAACCCCTTAACTTTCAACCTTTAACCACTCAACCTTCAACCTTCATCCTTCAAACCCTCAACTTTCAACCTTCAACCACCCAACCATCTACCTTTAACCCCTCAACCTTCGACCTTCAACCCCTTAACCTTTAACTTTCAAACCCTCAACCTTCAACATTCTACCCCTCAACCTGTAACCTTCAACCAGTCAACCTTCAATCTTCAGTCCCTCAACTTTCAATCTTCAACCCCACAACCTTCAACCTTTAACCCCTCAACCATCAACCTTCAACTTCTCAACCTTCAACCTTCAACCCCTCAACCTTCAACTCCTAAACCTCCAACCTTAAACACCTCAACCTTCAACCTTCAAGCCCTCAACCTTCAATCTTCAACTCCCCATCATTCAGTCCCTTAACCTTCTACCTTCAACCACTTAACCTTTAACCTTCAACCCCTCAACCTTCAACCTCAAACCTTCAACCCCTTAACCTTCATCCTTCAACCCCTCAACCTTCAACCTTCAACCCCTCAACGTTCAACCTCCAACCTTCAACCCCTCAACCTTCAACCTTCAACTCCTTCAACCTTCAACCTTTAACCCCTCAACCTTCGATATTCAACCCCTTAACCTTCAACCTTTAACCACTCAACCTTCAACTTTCATATTTCAAGCCCTCAACTTTCAACCTTCAACCACCCAACCATCTATCTTTAACTACTCAACCTTCGACCTTCAACCCCTTAACCTTTAACTTTCAAACCCTCAACCTTCAACCTTCTACCCCTCAACCTTCAACCTTCAACCCCTCAACCTTCAAACTTCAACCCCTCAACCTTCAACCTACAACCACTCAACCTTTAATCTTCAGCCCCTCAACCTTTAACCTTCGACCCCTCAACCTTTAAACTTCAGCCCCTTAATCTTTAACTTTCAACCCCTCAATCTTTAACCTTCAACAACTCAACCTTCAATTTTCAGTCCCTCAACCTTCAATGTTCAACCCCTTAACCTTCAACCTTCAACCCCTAAACGATCAACCTCCAACACCTCAACCTTCAACCTTGAACCCCTCAACCTTCAACTCCTAAACCATCAACCTTAAACACTTCTACCTTGTACAATCAACCCCTCAACCTTCAACCTCCAACCTTGAACCCCTCAACCTTCAGCCTTCAACTCCTTCAACCTTCAACCTTCAACCCCTACACCTTCAACTTTCAACCCCTTAAACTTCAACGTTTAACCCTCAACCTTCAACGTTCAACGCCTAAAACTTCAACCTCCAACCTGCAACCTTCAAACTTCATCCTTTCAACATTCAACCCCTCTAACTTCAACCTTCAACCCCTCAACCTTCAACCCATCAACCTTTAACCTTCAACCCCTCAACCTTCAACCTTCAACCCCTCAACCTTCAACCTCCAAACTTCAAACCCTCAACCTTCAACCTTCAGCTCCTCAACCTTCAACCTTCAACCTTCAACCCCTCAACCTTCAACCTTCAACCTTTAACCTTCAAACCCTCAACTTTCAACCTTCAACTCCTTCAACCTTCAACCTTCAACCCCTCAACCTTCATCCTTCAACCCCTCAACCTTCAACCTTCGACCCCTCAACGTTCAACCTCCAACCTTCAACCCCTCAACCTTCAACCTTCAACTCCTTCAACCTTCAACCTTTAATCCCCCAACCTTCGATCTTCAACCGCTTAACCTTCAACCTTTAACCATTCAACCTTCAACCTTCATCCTTCAAGCCCTCAACTTTCAACCTTCAACCACCCAACCATCTATCTTTAACCCCTCAACCTTCGACCTTCAACCCCTTAACCTTTAACTTTCAAACCCTCAACCTTCAACCTTCTACCCCTCAACCTGTAACCTTCAACCAGTCAACCTTCAATCTTCAGTCCCTCAACTTTCAATCTTAAACCTAACAACATTCAACCTTCAACCCCTCAACCATCAACCTTCAACTTCTCAACCTTCAACCTTCAAGCCCTCAACTTTCAACCTTCAACTCCCCAACATTCAGTCCCTCAACATTCAACCTTCAACCACTTAACCTTTAACCTTCAACCTCTCAACCTTCAACCTTCAACCTTCAACCCCTCAATCTTCAACCTTCAACCCCTCAATATTCAACCCCTTAACCTTCAACCTTCAACTTCCCAACATTCAACTTTCAAGCCCTCAACCTTCAACCTTCAACCCCTCTAACTTTAACCTTTAACCCCTCAACCTTCAACCCATCAACCTTTAACCTTCAACCCCTCAACCTTCAACCTTCAACCCCTCAACCTTCAACCTGCAACCTTCAACCCCTCAACCTTCAACCTTCAACCTTCAACTCCTCAACCTTCAACCTATAACCCCTCAACCTTCAACCTCCAACCTTCAACCCCTCAACCTTCAACCTTCAACTCCTTCAACCTTCAACCTTTAACCCCTCAACCTTCGACCTTCAACCCCTCAACCTTCAACCTTCAACTCCTTCAACCTTCAACCTTTAACCTTCAACCCCTCAACTTTCAACCTTCAATTCCTTCAACCTTCAACCTTCAACCCCTCAACCTTCAGCCTTCAACTCCTTCAACCTTCAACCTTCAACCATCAACCCCTCAACCTTCAGCCTTCAACTCCTTCAACCTTCAACCTTTAACCTTCAACCCCTCAACTTTCAACTTTCAATTCCTTCAACCTTCAACCTTTAACCCCTCAAGCTTCGACCTTCAACCTTCAACCCCTCAACCTTCAACTTTCAACTCCTTCAACATTCAACCTTTAACCTTCAACCCCTCAACTTTCAACCTTCAACTCCTTCAACCTTCAACCTTTAACCCCTCAAGCTTCGACCTTCAACCTTCAACCCCTCAACCTTCAACTTTCAACTCCTTCAACATTCAACCTTTAACCTTCAACCCCTCAACTTTCAACCTTCAACTCCTTCAACCTCCAACCTTCAACCCCTCAACCTTCAACCTTCAACCTTCAACTCCTTCAACCTTCAACCTTTAACCCCTCAACCTTCGATCTTCAACCGCTTAACCTTCAACCTTTAACCACTCAACCTTCAACCTTCATCCTTCAAGCCCTCAACTTTCAACCTTCAACCACCCAACCATCTATCTTTAACCCCTCAACCTTCGACCTTCATCCCCTTAACCTTTAACTTTCAAACACTCAACCTTCACCCTTCTACCCCTCAACCTGTAACCTTCAACCAGTCAACCTTTAATCTTCAGTCCCTCAACTTTCAATCTTAAACCCCACAACCTTCAACCTTCAACCCCTCAACCATCAACCTTCATTTTCTCAACCTTCAACCTTCAACCCCTCAACCTTCAACTCCTAAACCTCCAACCTTAAACACCTCAACCTTCAACCTTCAAACCCTCAACCTTCAACCTTCAACTCCCCAACATTCAATCCCTCAATCTTAAACCTTCAACCACTTAACCTTTAACCTTCAACCTCTCAACCTTCAACCTCAAACCTTCAACCCCTCAATCTTCAACCTTCGACCTCTCAATATCCAACCCCTTAACCTTCAACCTTCAACTTCCCAACCTTTAACTTTCAAGCCCTCAACCTTCAACCTTCAACCCCTCTAACTTCAACCTTCAACCCCTCAATCTTCAACCCATCAACCTTTAACCTTCAACCCCTCAACCTGTAACCTTCAACCAGTCAACCTTCAATCTTCTGTCCCTCAACTTACAATTTTAAACCCCACAACCTTCAACCTTCAACCCCTCAACCTTCAACCTTCAACCACTTAACCTTTAACCTTCAACCCCTCAACCTACAACCTCAAACCTTCAACCCCTTAACCTTCATCCTTCAACCCCTCAACCTTCAACCTTCAACCCCTCAACGTTCAACCTCCAACTTTCAACCCCTCAACCTTCAACCCTCAACTCCTTCAACCTTCAACCTTTAACCCCTCAACCTTCGATATTCAACCCCTTAACCTTCAACCTTTAACCACTCAACCTTCAACTTTCATCCTTCAAGCCCTCAACTTTCAACCTTCTACCACCCAACCATCTATCTTTAACTACTCAACCTTCGACCTTCAACCCCTTAACCTTTAACTTTCAAACCCTCAACCTTCAACCTTCTACCCCTCAACCTTCAACCTTCAACCCCTCAACCTTCAAACTTCAACCCCTCAACCTTCAACCTTCAACCTTCAACCCCTCAACCTTCAACCTTCAACTCCTTCAACCTTCAACCTTTAACCTTCAAACCCTCAACTTTCAACCTTCAACTCCTTCAACCTTCAACCTTCAACCCCTCAACCTTCATCCTTCAACCCCTCAACCTTCAACCTTCGACCCCTCAACGTTCAACCTCCAACCTTCAACCCCTCAACCTTCAACCTTCAACTCCTTCAACCTTCAACCTTTAATCCCCCAACCTTCGATCTTCAACCGCTTAACCTTCAACCTTTAACCACTCAACCTTCAACTTTCATCCTTCAAGCCCTCAACTTTTAACCATCAACCACCCAACCATCTATCTTTAACCCCTCTACCTTAGACCTTCAACCCCTTAACCTTTAACTTTCAAACACTCAGCCTTCAACCTTCTACCCCTCAACCTTCAACCTTCAACCTTCAACCCCTCAACCTTCAAACTTCAACCCCTCAACCTTCAACCTACAACCACTCAACCTTTAATCTTCAGACCCTCAACTTTCGACCCCTCAACCTTTATACTTCAGCCTCTCAATCTTTAACTTTCAACCCCTCAATCTTTAACCTTCAATGTTCCCCCCTTAACCTTCAACCTTCAACCCCTCAACGATCAACCTCCAACACCTCAACCTTCAACCTTCAACCCCTCAACCTTCAATTCCTAAACCATCAATCTTAAACACTTCAACTTTGTACAATCAACCCCTCAACCTTCAACCTTCAACCTTCAACCCCTACACCTTCAACTTCCAACCCCTCAAACTTCAACGTTTAACCTTCAACCTTCAACGTTCAACGCCTCAAACTTCAACCTTCAACCTTCAACCTTCAACCTCCAACCTGCAACCTTCAACCTTCAACCTTTCAACCTTCAACCCCTCTAACTTCAACCTTCAACCCCTTGACCTTCAACCCATCAACCTTTAACCTTCAACCCCTCAACCTTCAACCTCCAATCTTCAACCCCTCAACCTTCAACCTTCAACTCTTCAACCTTCAACCTTCAACCCCTCAACCTCTAACCTCCAACCTTCAACCCCTCAACCTGCAACCTTCAACCTTTAACCCCTCAAGCTTCGACCTTCAACCTTCAACCCCTCAACCTTCAACCTTCAACTCCTTCAACATTCAACCTTTAACCTTCAACCCCTCAACTTTCAACCTTCAACTCCTTCAATCTTCAACCTTCAACCCCTCAACCTTCATCCTTCAACCCCTCAACCTTCAACGTTCAACGCCTCAACGTTCAACCTCCAACCTTCAACCCCTCAACCTTCAACCTTCAACTCCTTCAACCTTCAACCTTTAACCCCTCAACTTTCGATCTTCAACCGCTTAACCTTCAACCTTTAACCACTCAACCTTCAACCTTCATCCTTCAAGCCCTCAACTTTCAACCTTCAACCACCCAACCATCTATCTTTAATCCCTCAACCTTCGACCTTCATCCCCTTAACCTTTAACTTTCAAACCCTCAACCTTCAACCTTCTACCCCTCAACCTGTAACCTTCAACCAGTCAACCTTTAATCTTCAGTCCCTCAACTTTCAATCTTAAACCGCACAACCTTCAACCTTCAACCCCTCAACCATCAACCTTCAACTTCTCAACCTTCAACCTTCAACCCCTCAACCTTTAACTCCTAAACCTCCAACCTTAAACACCTCAACCTTCAACCTTCAAACCCTCAACCTTCAACCTTCAACTCCCCAACATTCAATCCCTCAATCTTCAACCTTCAACCACTAAACCTTTAACCTTCAACCTCTCAACCTTCAACCTCAAACCTTCAACCCCTCAATTTTCAACCTTCGACCCCTCAATATCCAACCCCTTAACCTTCAACCTTCAACTTCCCAACCTTTAACTTTCAAGCCCTCAACCTTCAACCTTCAACCCCTCTAACTTCAACCTTCAACCACTCAACCTTCAACCCATCAACCTTTTACCTTCAACCCCTCAACCTGTAACCTTCAACCAGTCAACCTCAATCTTCAGTCCCTCAACTTACAATCTTAAACCCCACAACCTTCAACCTTCAACCCCTCAACCATCAACCTTCAACTTCTCAACCTTCAACCTTCAACCCCTCAACCTTCAACTCCTAAACCTCCAACCTTAAACACCTCAACCCTAAACCTTCAAGCCCTCAACCTTCAACCTTCAACTCCTAAACATTCAGTCCCTCAACCTTCAACCTTCAACCTTCAACCACTTAACCTTTAACCTTCAACCTCTCAACCTTCAACCTTCAATCTTCAACCCCTCAATCTTCAACCTTAAACCTCTCAATATTCAACCCCTTAACCTTCAAACTTCAACTTCCCAACCTTCAACTTTCAAGCCCTCAACCTTCAACCTTCAACCCCTCTAACTTCAACCTTCAACCCCTCAACCTTCAACCCATCAACCTTTAACCTTCAACCCCTCAACCTTCAACCTTCAACCCCTCAACCTTCAACCTCCAACCTTCAACCCCTCAACCTTCAACCTTCAACTCCTCAACTTTCAACCTTCAACCCCTCAACCTTCAACCTCCAACCTTCAACCCCACAACCTTCAACATTCAACTCCTTCAACCTTCAAAATTCAACCCCTCAACCTTCGACCTTCAACCTTCAACCCCTCAACCTTCAACCTTCAACTCCTTCAACCTTCAACCTTCAACCTTCAACCCCTCAACCTTCAACCTTCAACCCCTCAACTGTCAACCTTCAACTCCTTCAACCTTCAACCTTCAACTCCTTCAACCTTCAACCTTTAACCCCTCAACCTTCGATCTTCAACCGCTTAACCTTCAACCTTTAACCACTCGACCTTCAACCTTCATCCTTCAAGCCCTCAACTTTCAACCTTCAACCACCCAACCATTTATCTTTAACCCCTCAACCTTCGACCTTCAACCCCTTAACGTTTAACTTTCAAACCCTCAACTTTCAACCTTCTAAACCTCAACCTGTAACCTTCAACCAGTCAACCTTCAATTTTCAGTCTCTCAACTTTCAATCTTCAACCTCTCAACCATCAACCTTCAACTTCTCAACCTTCAACCTTCAACCCCTCAACCTTCAACTCCTAAACCTCCAACCTTAAACACCACAACCTTCAACCTTCTAGCCCTCAACCTTCAACCTTCAACCACTTAACCTTTAACCTTCAACCTCTCAACCTTCAACCTTCAACCTTCAACCCCTCAATCTTCAACCTTCAACCCCTCAATATTCAACCCCTTAACCTTCAACCTTCAACTTCCCAACCTTCAACTTTCAAGCCCTCAACCTTCAACCTTCAACCCCTCTAACTTCAACCTTCAACCCCTCAACCTTCACCCCATCAACCTTTAACCTTCAACCCCTCAACCTTCAACCTTCAACCCCTCAACCTTCAACCTTCAATCCCTCAACCTTCAACCTTCAACTCCTCAACCTTCAACCTTCAACCCCTCAACGTTCAACCTCCAACCTTCAACCCCTCAACCTACAACCTTCAACTCCTTCAACCTTCAACCTTTAACCAATCAACCTTCGACCTTCAACCTTCAACTCCTCAACCTTCAACCTTCAACTCCTTCAACCTTCAACCTTTAACCTTCAACCCCTCAACTTTTAACCTTCAACTCCTTCAACCTTCAACCTTCAGCCCCTCAACCTTCATCCTTCAACCCCTCAACCTTCAACCCCTCAACGTTCAACCTCCAACCTTCAACCCCTCAACCTTCAACCTTCAACTCCTTCAACCTTCAACCTTTAACCCCTCAACCTTCGACCTTCAACCTTCAACCCCTCAACCTTCAACCTTCAACTCCTAAACCTCCAACCTTAAACACCTCAACCTTCAACCTTCAAGCCCTCAACCTTCAACCTTCAAATCCCCAACATTCAGTCCCTCAACCTTCAACCTTCAACCACTTAACCTTTAACCTTCAAACTCTCAACCTTCAACCTTCAACCTTCAACACCTCAATCTTCAACCTTCAACCCCTCAATATTCAACCCCTTAACCTTCAACCTTTAACTTCCCAACCTTTAACTTTCAAGCCCTCAACCTTCAACCTTCAACCACTCTAACTTCAACCTTCAACCCCTCAACCTTCAATGCATCAACCTTTAACCTACAACCCCTCAACCTTCAACATTCAACCCCTCAACCTTCAAACTTCAACTCCTCATCCTTCAACCTTCAACTTCTCAACGTTCAACCTCCAACCTTCAACCCCTCAACCTTCGACCTTCAACTCCTTCAACCTTCAACCTTTAACCCCTCAACCTTCGACCTTCAACCTTCAACCCCTCAACCTTCAACCTTCAACTCCTCCAACCTTCAACCTTTAACCTTCAACCCCTCAACTTTCACCCTTCAACTCCTTCAACCTTCAACCTTCAACCCCTCAACCTTCATCCTACAACCCCTCAACCTTCAACCTTCAACCCCTCAACGTTCAACCTTCAACCTTCAACCCATCAACCTTTAACGTTCAATCCCTCAACCTTCAACCTTCAACCCCTCAACCTTCAACCTTCAACCCCTCAACCTTCAACCTTCAACTCCTCAACCTTCAACCTTCAACCCCTCAACGTTCAACCTCCAACATTCAACCCCTCAACCTTCAACCTTCAACTCCTTCAACCTTCAACCTTTAACCCCTGAACCTTCGACCTTCAACCTTCAACCCCTCAACCTTCAACCTTCAACTCCTTCAACCTTCAACCTTTAACCTTCAACCCCTCAACTTTCAACCATCAACTCCTTCAACCTTCAACCTTTAACCCCTCAACCTTCGATCTTCAACCCCTTAACCTTCGACCTTCAACCCCTTCACCTATAACTTTCAAACCCTCAACCTCCAACCTTCAACCCCTCAACCTTCAACCTTCAACTCCTTCAACCTTTAACCTTTAACCTTCAACCCCTCAACTTTCAACCTTCAACTTCTTCAACCTTCAACCTTTAACCACTCAACCTTCTACCTTCATCCTTCAAGCCCTCCACTTTCAACCTTCAACCAGCCAACCATCTATATTTAACCCCTCAACCTTCGACCTTCAACCCCTTCACCTTTAACTTTCAAACCCTCAACCTTCAACCTTCTACCGCTCAACTTTCAACCTTCAACTCCTTCAACCTTCAACCTTCAACCCCTCAACCTTCATCCTTCAACCCCTCAACCTTCAACCTTCAACCCCTCAACGTTCAACCTCCAACCTTCAACCCCTCAACCTTCAACCTTCAACTCCTTCAACCTTCAACCTTTAACCCCTCAACCTTCGACCTTCAACCTTCAACCCCTCAACCTTTAACCGTCAACTCCTAAACCTCCAACCTTAAACACCTCAACCTTCAACCTTCAAGCCCTCAACCTTCAACCTTCAAATCCCCAACATTCAGTCCCTCAACCTTCAACCTTCAACCACTTAACCTTTAACCTTCAACCTCTCAACCTTCAACATTCAACCTTCAACCCCTCAATCTTCAACCTTCAAACCCTCAATATTCAACCCCTTAACCTTCAACCTTTAACTTCCCAACCTTTAACTTTCAAGCAATCAACCTTCAACCCCTCTAACTTCAACCTTCAACCCCTCAACCTTCAACCCATCAACCTTTAACCTACAACCCCTCAACCTTCAACCTTCAACCCCTCAACCTTCAACATTCAACCCCTCAACCTTCAACCTTCAACTCCTCATCCTTCAACCTTCAACCCCTCAACGTTCAACCTCCAACCTTCAACCCCTCAACCTTCAACCTTCAACTCCTTCAACCTTCAACCTTTAACCCCTCAACCTTCGACCTTCAACCTTCAACCCCTCAACCTTCAACCTTCAACTCCTCCAACCTTCAACCTTTAACCTTCAACCCCTCAACTTTCAACCTTCAACTCCATCAACCTTCAACCTTCAACCCCTCAACCTTCATCCTTCAACCCCTCAAACTTCAACCTTCAACCCCTCAACGTTCAACCTCCAACCTTCAACCCCTCAACCTTCAACCTTCAACTCCTTCAACCTTCAACCTTTAACCCCGCAACCTTCGACCTTCAACCTTCAACCCCTCAACCTTCAACCTTCAACTCCTTCAACCTTCAACCCTTTAACCTTCAACCCCTCAACTTTCAACCTTCAACTCCTTCAACCCCTCAACCATCAACCTTCAACTTCTCAACCTTCAACCTTCAACCCCTCAACCTTCAACTCCTAAACCTCCAACCTTAAACACCTCAACCTTCAACCTTCAAGCCCTCAACCTTCAACCTTCAACCCCTCAACCTTCAACCTCCAACCTTCAACCCCTCAACCTTCAACCTTCAACTCCTCAACCTTCAACCTTCAACCCCTCAACCTTCAACTCCTAAACCTCCAACCTTAAACACCACAACCTTCAACCTTGTAATTGTAATTGTAATTGTAATTGTAATTGTAATTGTAATTGTAATTGTAATTGTACTTGTAATTGTAATTGTAATTGTAATTGTAATTGTAATTGTAATTGTAATTGTAATTGTAATTGTAATTGTAATTGTAATTGTAATTGTAATTGTAATTGTAATTGTAATTGTAATTGTAATTGTAATTGTAATTGTAATTGTAATTGTAATTGTAATTGTAATTGTAATTCTAATTGTAATTGTAATTGTAATAGTAATTTTAATTGTAATTGTAATTGTAATTGTAATTGTAATTGTAATTGTAATTGTAATTGTAATTGTAATTGTAATTGTAATTGTAACTGTAATTGTAATTGTAACTGTAATTGTAATTGTAATTGTAATTGTAATTGTAATTGTAATTGTAATTGTAATTGTAATTGTAATTGTAATTGTAATTGTAATTGTAATTGTAATTGTAATTGTAATTGTAATTGTAATTGTAATTGTAATTGTAATTGTAATTGTAATTGTAATTGTAATTGTAATTGTAATTGTAATTGTAATTTTAATTGTAATTGTAAGTGTAATTGTAATTGTAATTGTAATTGTAATTGTAATTGTAATTGTAATTGTAGTTTTAATTGTAATTGTAATTGTAATTGTAATTATAATTGTAATTGTAATTGTAATTGTAATTGTAATTGTAATTGTAATGGTAATTGTAATTGTAATTGTAATTGTAATTGTAATTGTAATTGTAATTGTAATTGTAATTGTAATTGTAATTGTAATTGTAATTGTAATTGTAATTGTAATTGTAATTGTAATTGTAATTGTAATTGTAATTGTAATTGTAAGTGTAATTGTAATTGTAATTGTAATGGGAATTGTAATTGTAATTGTAAATGTAACTATAATTGTAATTGTAATTGTAATTGTAATTGTAATTGTAATTGTAATTGTAATTGTAATTGTAATTGTAATTGTAATTGTAATTGTAATTGTAATTGTAATTGTAATTGTAATTGTAATTGTAATTGTAATTGTAATTGTAATTGTAATTGTAATTGTAATTGTAATTGTAATTGTAATTGTAATTGTAATTGTAATTGTAGTTGTAATTGTAATTGTAATTGTAATTGTAATTGTAATTGTAATTGTAATTGTAATTGTAATTGTAATTGTAATTGTAATCGTAATTGTAATAGTAATTGTAATTGTAATTGTAATTGAAATTGTAATTGTAATTGTAATTGTAATTGTAATTGTAATTGTAATTGTAATTGTAATTGTAATTGTAATTGTAATGGTAATTGTAATTGTAATTGTAATTGTAATTGTAATTGTAATTGTAATTGTAATTGTAATTGTAATTGTAATTGTAATTGTTATTGTAATTGTAATTGTAATTGTAATTGTACTTGTAATTGTAATTGAAATTGTAATTGTAATTGTAATTGTAATTGTAATTGTAATTGTAATTGTAATTGTAATTGTAATTGTAATTGTAATTGTAATTGTAATTGTAATTGTAATTGTAATTGTAATTGTAATTGTAATAGTAATTGTAATTGTAATTGTAATTGTAGTTGTAATTGTAATTGTAATTGTAATTGTAATTGTAATTGTAATTGTAATTGTAATTGTAATTGTAATTGTAATTGTAATTGTAATTGTAATTGTAATTGTAATTGTAATTGTAATTGTAATTGTAATTGTAATTGTAAGTGTAATTGTAATTGTAATTGTAATTGTAATTGTAATTGTCATTGTAATTGTAATTGTAATTGTAATTGTAATTGTAATTGTAATTGTAATTGTAATTGTAATTGTAATGGTAATTGTACGTGTAATTGTAATTGTAATTGTAATTGTAATTGTAATTGTAATTGTAATTCAACCTTTAACCACTCAACCTTCAACCTTGATCCTTCAAGCCCTCAACTTTCAACCTTCAACCCCTTAACCTTCAACTTTCAAACCTTCAACCAAAACCTTCTACCGCTCAACCTTTAACCTTCAACCAGTCAACCTTCAATCTTCAGTCCCTCAACTTTCAATCCTCAACCCCACAACCTTCAACCTTCAACCCCTCAACCATCAACCTTCAACTTCTCAACCTTTAACCATCAACCCCTCAACCTGCAACTCCTAAACCTCCAACATTAAACACCTCAACCTTCAACCTTCAACCCCTCAACATTCAACCCCTCAACCTTCAACCTTCAACCACTTAACCTTTAACCTTCAAGCCCTCAACCTTCAACCTTCAACCCCTCTAACTTCAACTTTCAACCTTTAACGGTCAACCCTTCAACCTTCAACCTTCAACCCCTCAACCTTCAACCCTCATCCCCACAACCTTCAACCTTCAACTACTTAACCTTTAACCTTCAAGACCTCAACCTTCAACCTTCAACCCCTCTAACTTCAACCTTCAACCTATAACGGTCAACCCTTCAACCTTCAACCTTCAACCCCTCAACCTTCAACCTTCATCCCCACAACCTTCAACCTTGAACCCGTCAACCCTTCAACATTCAACCTCCAACTCTTCAACCTTCAATTTTCAACCTGTCAACCTCTCAACCTTCAACCTTCAACTCCTCTACCTGCAACTTTCAACCTCTCAACCTTCAACGATCAACCTCTCAACCTTCTACCTTCACCCCCTCAACCTTCAACATTCAACCCTTCAACCTTCTACCTTCAACCCCTCAACCTTCAACCTTCATCCTTCAACCCCTCAACCTGCAACCAACAACCTCTCAACCTTCAACCTTTAACTCCTCAACCTTCAACCTTCAACCCCTCAACTTTCAACTTTCAACCATCAACTCCTAAACCTGCAACTTTCAACCACTCAGACTTCAACATTTGAGTCCTCAACCTTCAACCCCTCAACCCCTCAGGCTCCAACCTTCAACCCCTCAACCTTCAACATTAACCATTTAGCCCCTGCAACTTTAACCTTCCACCCGTTATACTTCAACCTTCAATCCTTCAATCTTCAACCTCCAGCCCCTCAACTGATGACCTTCGACGCCTCAACCTTCAACCTTCAACCTCTTAACTTTCAATTTTAAGCCCCTCAATCTTCAACCTTCAACCCCTCAACCTTCAACCTTCAACCTCTCAACCTTCAACCGTCAACCTAACAACCACCAACCCCTCAACCTTCAACCTTCAACCCCTCAACCTTCAAACTTCAGCCCCTCAATCTTTAACTTTCAACCCCTCAATCTCTAACCTTCAACAACCCAACCTTCAATTTTCAACCCCTCAACGATCAACCTCCAACACCTCAACCTTCAACCTTCCACCCCTCAAGCTTCAACTCCTAAACCATCAATCTTAAACACTTCAAACTTCTGCAATCAACCCCTCAACCTTCTACCTCCAACCTTCAACCCCTCAACCTTCAACCTTTAACGCCTCAAACTTCAACCTTCAACTTTCAACCTTCAACCTCCAACCTTCAACCTTCAACCTTCAATCATTCAACATTCAACCCCTCAACCTTCAATCTTCAACTAATCAACCCTCAACCCATCAACCTTTAACCTTCAACCCCTCAACCTTCAACCTTCAACCCCTCTACCTTCAACCTCCAACCTTCAACCCCTCAACCTTCAACCTTCAACTCCTTCAACCTTCAACCTTTAACCCCTCAACCTTCAACGTTCAACGCCTCAAACTTCAACCTCCAACCTGCAACCTTCAACCTTCAACCTTTCAACATTCAACCCCTCTAACTTCAACCTTCAACCCCTCAACCTTCAACCCATCAACCTTTAAAATTCAACCCCTCAACCTTCAACCTTCAACCCCTCAACCTTCAACCTCCAACCTTCAACCCCTCAACCTTCAACCCATCAACCTTTAAAATTCAACCCCTCAACCTTCAACCTTCAACTCCTCAACCTTCAACCTTCAACCTTCAACCCTTCAACCTTCAACCTTCAACTCCTTCAACCTTCAACCTTTAACCTTCAAACCCTCAACTTTCAACCTTCAACTCCTTCAACCTTCAACCTTCAACCCCTCAACCTTCATCCTTCAACCCCTCAACCTTCAACCTTCGATCCCTCAACGTTCAACCTCCAACCTTCAACCCCTCAACCTTCAACCTTCAACTCCTTCAACCTTCAACCTTTAATCCCCCAACCTTCGATCTTCAACCACTTAACCTTCAACCTTTAACCATTCAACCTTCAACCTTCATCCTTCAAGCCCTCAACTTTCAACCTTCAACCACCCAACCATCTATCTTTAACCCCTCAACCTTCGACCTTCAACCCCTTAACCTTTAACTTTCAAACCCTCAACCTTCAACCTTCTACCCCTCAACCTGTAACCTTCAACCAGTCAACCTTCAATCTTCAGTCCCTCAACTTTCAATCTTAAACCCCACAACATTCAACCTTCAACCCCTCAACCATCAACCTTCAACTTCTCAACCTTCAACCTTCAAGCCCTCAACTTTCAACCTTCAACTCCCCAACATTCAGTCCCTCAACATTCAACCTTCAACCACTTAACCTTCAACCTTCAACCCGTCAATCTTCAACCTTCAACCCCTCAATATTCAACCCCTTAACCTTCAACATTCAACTTCCCAACATTCAACTTTC
Source organism: Ctenicera cuprea (assembly GCA_958336395.1). Classification (NCBI taxonomy): domain Eukaryota; kingdom Metazoa; phylum Arthropoda; class Insecta; order Coleoptera; family Elateridae; genus Ctenicera; species Ctenicera cuprea. The sequence continues at coordinate 37,301 of CATVIB010000278.1, forward strand.
AAGCCCTCAACCTTCAACCTTCAACCCCTCTAACTTTAACCTTCAACCCCTCAACCTTCAACCCATCAACCTTTAACCTTCAACCCCTCAACCTTCAACCTTCAACCCCTCAACCTTCAACCTGCAACCTTCAACCCCTCAACCTTCAACCTTCAACTCCTCAACCTTCAACCTATAACCCCTCAACCTTCAACCTCCAACCTTCAACCCCTCAACCTTCAACCTTCAACTCCTTCAACCTTCAACCTTTAACCCCTCAACCTTCGACCTTCAACCCCTCAACCTTCAACCTTCAACTCCTTCAACCTTCAACCTTTAACCTTCAACCCCTCAACTTTTAACCTTCAAATCCTTCAACCTTCAACCTTCAACCCCTCAACCTTCATCCTTCAACCCCTCAACCTTCAACCCCTCAACGTTCAACCTCCAACCTTCAACCCCTCTACCTTCAACCTTCAACCTGTCAGACTTCAACATTTAACTCCCCAACATTCAGTCCCTTAACCTTCAACCTTCAACCACTTAACCTTTAACCTTCAACCCCTCAATCTTCAGCCTCAAACCTTCAACCCCTCAACCTTCATCCTTCAACACCTCAACCTTCAACCTTCAACCCCTCAACGTTCAACCTCCAACCTTCAACCCCTCAACCTTCAACCTTCAACCTTCAACCTTTAACCCCTCAACCTTCGATCTTCAACCCCTTAACCTTCAACCTTTAACCACTCAACCTTCAACTTTCATCCTTCAAGCCCTCAACTTTCAACCTTCAACCACCCAACCATCTATCTTTAACCCCTCTACCTTCGACCTTCAACCCCTTAACCTTTAACTTTCAAACACTCAGCCCTCAACCTTCTACCCCTCAACCTTCAACCTTCAACCTTCAACCCCTCAACCTTCAAACTTCAACCCCTCAACCTTCAACCTACAACCACTCAACCTTTAATCTTCAGACCCTCAACCTTCGACCCCTCAACCTTTATACTTCAGCCCCTCAATCTTTAACTTTCAACCCGTCAATCTTTAACCTTCAATGTTCCCCCCTTAACCTTCAACCTTCAACCCCTCAACGATCAACCTCCAACACCTCAACCTTCAACCTTCAACCCCTCAACCTTCAATTCCTAAACCATCAACCTTAAACACTTCAACTTTGTACAATCAACCCCTCAACCTTCAACCTCCAACCATCAACCCCTCAACCTTCAGCCTTCAACTCCTTCAACCTTCAACCTTCAACCTTCAACCCCTACACCTTCAACTTCCAACCCCTCAAACTTCAACGTTTAACCTTCAACCTTCAACGTTCAACGCCTCAAACTTCAACCTTCAACCTTCAACCTTCAACCTCCAACCTGCAACCTTCAACCTTTAACCTTTCAACCTTCAACCCCTCTAACTTCAACCTTCAACCCCTCAACCTTCAACCCATCAACCTTTAACCTTCAACCCATCAACCTTCAACCTTCAACCCCTCAACCTTCAACCTCCAATCTTCAACCCCTCAACCTTCAACCTTCAACTCCTCAACCTTCAACCTTCAACCCCTCAACCTTCAACCTCCAACCTTCAACCCCTCAACCTTCAACCTTCAACTCCTTCAACCTTCAACCTTTAACCCCTCAAGCTTCGACCTTCAACCTTCAACCCCTCAACCTTCAACTTTCAACTCCTTCAACATTCAACCTTTAACCTTCAACCCCTCAACTTTCAACCTTCAACTCCTTCAATCTTCAACCTTCAACCCCTCAACCTTCATCCTCCAACCTTCAACCCCTCAACCTTCAACCTTCAACTCCTTCAACCTTTAACCTTTAACCCCTCAAGCTTCGACCTTCAACCTTCAACCCCTCAACCTGCAACTTTCAACTCCTTCAACATTCAACCTTTAATCTTCAACCCCTCAACTTTCAACCTTCAACTCCTTCAACCTTCAACCTTTAACCCCTCAAGCTTCGACCTTCAACCTTCAACCCCTCAACCTTCAACTTTCAACTCCTTCAACATTCAACCTTTAACCTTCAACCCCTCAACTTTCAACCTTCAACTCCTTCAACCTCCAACCTTCAACCCCTCAACCTTCAACCTTCAACTCCTTCAACCTTCAACCTTTAACCCCTCAACCTTCGATCTTCAACCGCTTAACCTTCAACCTTTAACCACTCAACCTTCAACCTTCATCCTTCAAGCCCTCAACTTTCAACCTTCAACTTCTCAACCTTCAACCTTCAAGCCCTCAACCTTCAACCTTCAACTCCCCAACATTCAGTCCCTCAACATTCAACCTTCAACCACTTAACCTTTAACCTTCAACCTCTCAACCTTCAACCTTCAAGCCCTCAACCTTCAACCTTCAACTCCCCAACATTCAGTCCCTCAACTTTCAACCTTCAACTTCTCAACCTCATCCTTCAAGCCCTCAACTTTCAACCTTCAACTTCCCAACATTCAACTTTCAAGCCCTCAACCTTCAACCTTCAACCCCTCTAACTTCAACCTTCAACCCCTCAACCTTCAACCTTCAACCCCTCAACCTTCAACCTGCAACCTTCAACCCCTCAACCTTCAACCTTCAACTCCTCAACCTTCAACCTTCAACCCCTCAACCTTCAACCTCCAACCTTCAACCCCTCAACCTTCAACCTTCAACTCCTTCAACCTTCAACCTTTAACCCCTCAACCTTCGACCTTCAACCCCTCAACCTTAAACCTTCAACTCCTTCAACCTTCAACCTTTAACCTTCAACCCCTCAACTTTCAACCTTCAAATCCTTCAACCTTCAACCCCTCAACCTTCATCCTTTAACCCCTCAACCTTCAACCTTCAACCCCTCAACGTTCAACCTCCAACCTTCAACCCCTCAACCTTCAACCTTCAACCTGTCAGACTTCAACATTTAACTCCCCAACATTCAGTAACTTAACCTTCAACCTTCAACCACTTAACCTTTAACCTTCAACCCCTCAATCTTCAGCCCAAACCTTCAACCCCTCAACCTTCATCCTTCAACACCTCAACCTTCAACCTTCAACCCCTCAACGTTCAACCTCCAACCTTCAACCCCTCAACCTTCAACCTTCAACCTTCAACCTTTAACCCCTCAACCTTCGATCTTCAACCCCTTAACCTTCAACCTTTAACCACTCAACCTTCAACTTTCATCCTTCAAGCCCTCAACTTTCAACCTTCAACCACCCAACCATCTATCTTTAACCCCTCTACCTTAGACCTTCAACCCCTTAACCTTTAACTTTCAAACACTCAGCCTTCAACCTTCTACCCCTCAACCTTCAACCTTCAACCTTCAACCCCTCAACCTTCAAACTTCAACCCCTCAACCTTCAACCTACAACCACTCAACCTTTAATCTTCAGACCCTCAACTTTCGACCCCTCAACCTTTATACTTCAGCCCCTCAATCTTTAACTTTCAACCCCTCAATCTTTAACCTTCAATGTTCCCCCCTTAACCTTCAACCTTCAACCCCTCAACGATCAACCTCCAACACCTCAACCTTCAACCTTCAACCCCTCAACCTTCAATTCCTAAACCATCAATCTTAAACACTTCAACTTTGTACAATCAACCCCTCAACCTTCAACCTTCAACCTTCAACCCCTACACCTTCAACTTCCAACCCCTCAGACTTCAACATTTAACCTTCAACCTTCAACGTTCAACGCCTCAAACTTCAACCTTCAACCTTCAACCTTCAACCTTCAACCTCCAACCTGCAACCTTCAACCTTCAACCTTTCAACCTTCAACCCCCCTAACTTCAACCTTCAACCCCTCAACTTTCAACCCATCAACCTTTAACCTTCAACCCCTCAACCTTCAACCTTCAACCCCTCAACCTTCAACCTCCAATCTTCAACCCCTCAACCTTCAACCTTCAACTCCTCAACCTTCAACCTTCAACCCCTCAACCTTCAACCTCCAACCTTCAACCCCTCAACCTGCAACCTTCAACCTTTAACCCCTCAAGCTTCGACCTTCAACCTTCAACCCCTCAACCTTCAACCTTCAACTCCTTCAACATTCAACCTTTAACCTTCAACCCCACAACTTTCAACCTTCAACTCCTTCAATCTTCAACCTTCAACCCCTCAACCTTCATCCTTCAACCCCTCAACCTTCAACGTTCAACGCCTCAACGTTCAACCTCCAACCTTCAACTCCTTCAACCTTCAACCTTTAATCACTCAACCTTCAACCTTCATCCTTCAAGCCCTCAACTTTCAACCTTCAACCACCCAACCATCTATCTTTAACCCCTCAACCTTCGACCTTCATAGCCTTAACCTTTAACTTTCAAACCCTCAACCTTCAACCTTCTACCCCTCAACCTGTAACCTTCAACCAGTCAACCTTTAATCTTCAGTCCCTCAACTTTCAATCTTAAACCCCACAACCTTCAACCTTCAACCCCTCAACCATCAACCTTCAACTTCTCAACCTTCAACCTTCAACCCCTCAACCTTCAACTCCTAAACCTCCAACCTTAAACACCTCAACCTTCAACCTTCAAACCCTCAACCTTCAACCTTCAACTCCCCAACATTCAATCCCTCAATCTTCAACCTTCAACCACTAAACCTTTAACCTTCAACCTCTCAAGCTTCAACCTCATACCTTCAACCCCTCAATCTTCAACCTTCGACCCCTCAATATCCAACCCCTTAACCTTCAACCTTCAACTTCCCAACCTTTAACTTTCAAGCCCTCAACCTTCAACCTTCAACCCCTCTAACTTCAGCCTTCAACCCCTCAACCTTCAACCCATCAACCTTTAACCTTCAACCCCTCAACCTGTAACCTTCAACCAGTCAACCTTCAATCTTCAGTCCCTCAACTTACAATCTTAAACCCCACAACCTTCAAAATTCAACCCCTCAACCATCAACCTTCAACTTCTCAACCTTCAACCTTCAACCCCTCAACCTTCAACTCCTAAACCTCCAACCTTAAACACCTCAACCTTCAACCTTCAAGCCCTCAACCTTCAACCTTCAACTCCCCAACATTCAGTCCCTCAACCTTCAACCTTCAACCACTTAACCTTTAACCTTCAACCTCTCAACCTTCAACCTTCAACCTTCAACCCCTCAATCTTCAACCTTCAACCTCTCAATATTCAACCCCTTAACCTTCAAACTTCAACTTCCCAACCTTCAACTTTCAAGCCCTCAACCTTCAACCTTCAACCCCTCTAACTTCAACCTTCAACCCCTCAACCTTCAACCCATCAACCTTTAACCTTCAACCCCTCAACCTTCAACCTTCAACCCCTCAACCTTCAACCTAAAACCTTCAACCCCTCAACCTTCAACCTTCAACTCCTCAACCTTCAACCTTCAACCCCTCAACCTTCAACCTCCAACCTTCAACCCCACAACCTTTAACATTCAACTCCTTCAACCTTCAAAATTCAACCCCTCAACCTTCGACCTTCAACCTTCAACCCCTCAACCTTCAACCTTCAACTCCTTCAACCTTCAACCTTTAACCTTCAACCCCTCAACTGTCAACCTTCAACTCCTTCAACCTTCAACCTTCAACCCCTCAATCTTCAACCTTCAACCCCTCAACTGTCAACCTTCAATTCCTTCAACCTTCAACCTTCAACTCCTTCAACCTTCAACCTTTAACCCCTCAACCTTCGATCTTCAACCGCTTAACCTTCAACTTTTAACCACTCGACCTTCAACCTTCATCCTTCAAGCCCTCAACTTTCAACCTTCAACCACCCAACCATTTATCTTTAACCCCTCAACCTTCGACCTTCAACCCCTTAACGTTTAACTTTCAAACCCTCAACCTTCAACCTTCTAAACCTCAACCTGTAACCTTCAACCAGTCAACCTTCAATCTTCAGTCTCTCAACTTTCAATCTTCAACCTCTCAACCATCAACCTTCAACTTCTCAACCTTCAACCTTCAACCCCTCAACCTTCAACTCCTAAACCTCCAACCTTAAACACCACAACCTTCAACCTTCAAGCCCTCAACCTTCAACCTTCAACCACTTAACCTTTAACCTTCAACCTCTCAACCTTCAACCTTCAACCTTCAACCCCTCAATCTTCAACCTTCAACCCCTCAATATTCAACCCCTTAACTTTCAACCTTCAACTTCCCAACCTTCAACTTTCAAGTCCTCAACCTTCAACCTTCAACCCCTCTAACTTCAACCTTCAACCCCTCAACCTTCAACCCATCAACCTTTAACCTTCAACCCCTCAACCTTCAACCTTCAACCCCTCAACCTTCAACCTTCAACCCCTCAACCTTCAACCTTCAACTCCTCAACCTTCAACCTTCAACCCCTCAACGTTCAACCTCCAACCTTCAACCCCTCAACCTTCAACCTTCAACTCCTGCAACCTTCAACCTTTAACCAATCAACCTTCGACCTTCAACCTTCAACCCCTCAACCTTCAACCTTCAACTCCTTCAACCTTCAACCTTTAACCTTCAACCCCTCAACTTTCAACCTTCAACTCCTTCAACCTTCAACCTTCAACCCCTCAACCTTCATCCTTCAACCCCTCAACCTTCAACCTTCAATCCCTCAACGTTCAACCTCCAACCTTCAACCCCTCAACCTTCAACCTTCAACTCCTTCAACCTTCAACCTTTAATCCCTCAACCTTCGACCTTCAACCTTCAACCCCTCAACTTTCAACCTTCAACTCCTAAACCTCCAACCTTAAACACCTCAACCTTCAACCTTCAAGCCCTCAACCTTCAACCTTCAAATCCCCAACATTCAGTCCCTCAACCTTCTACCTTCAACCACTTAACCTTTAACCTTCAACCTCTCAACCTTCAACCTTCAACCTTCAACCCCTCAATTTTCAACCTTCAACCCCTCAATATTCAACCCCTTAACCTTCAACCTTTAACTTCCCAACCTTTAACTTTCAAGCCCTCAACCTTCAACCTTCAACCCCTCTAACTTCAACCTTCAACCCCTCAACCTTCAACCCATCAACCTTTAACCTACAACCCCTCAACCTTCAACCTTCAACCCCTCAACCTTCAACATTCAACCCCTCAACCTTCAACCTTCAACTCCTCATCCTTCAACCTTCAACCTCTCAACGTTCAACCTCCAACCTTCAACCCCTCAACCCTCGACCTTCAACTCCTTCAACCTTCAACCTTTAACCCCTCAACCTTCGACCTTCAACCTTCAACCCCTCAACCTTCAACCTTCAACTCTTCCAACCTTCAACCTTTAACCTTCAACCCTTCAACTTTCAACCTTCAACTCCTTCAACCTTCAACCTTCAACCCTTCAACCTTCATCCTTCAACCCCTCAACCTTCAACCTTCAACCCCTCAACGTTCAACCTCCAACCTTCAACCCCTCAACCTTCAACCTTCAACTCCTTCAACCTTCAACCTTTAACCCCTCAACCTTCGACCTTCAACCTTCAACCCCCCAACCTTCAACCTTCAACTCCTTCAACCTTCAACCTTCAACCCTTTAACCTTCAACCCCTCAACTTTCAACCTTCAACTCCTTCAACCTTCAACCTTCAACCCATCAACCTTTAACCTTCAACCCCTCAACCTTCAACCCCTCAACCTTCAACCTTCAACACCTCAACCTTCAACCTTCAACTCCTCAACCTTCAACCTTCAACCCCTCATCGTTCAACACCAACCTTCAACCCCTCAACCTTCAACCTTCAACTCCTTCAACCTTCAACCTTTAACCCCTGAACCTTCGACCTTCAACCTTCAACCCCTCAACCTTTAACCTTCAACTCCTAAACCTCCAACCTTAAACACCTCAACCTTCAACCTTCAAGCCCTCAACCTTCAACCTTCAAATCCCCAACATTCAGTCCCTCAACCTTCAACCTTCAACCACTTAACCTTTAACCTTCAACCTCTCAACCTTCAACCTTCAACCTTCAACCCCTCAATCTTCAACCTTCAACCCCTCAATATTCAACCCCTTAACCTTCAACCTTTAACTTCCCAACCTTTAACTTTCAAGCAATCAACCTTCAACCTTCAACCCCTCTAACTTCAACCTTCAACCCCTCAACCTTCAACCCATCAACCTTTAACCTACAACCCCTCAACCTTCAACCTTCAACCCTTCAACCTTCAACATTCAACCCCTCAACCTTCAACCTTCAACTCCTCATCCTTCAACCTTCAACCCCTCAACGTTCAACCTCCAACCTTCAACCCCTCAACCTTCAACCTTCATCTCCTTCAACCTTCAACCTTTAACCCCTCAACCTTCGACCTTCAACCTTCAACCCCTCAACCTTCAACCTTCAACTCCTCCAACCTTCAACCTTTAACCTTCAACACCTCAACTTTCAACCTTCAACTCCATCAACCTTCAACCTTCAACCCCTCAACCTTCATCCTTCAACCCCTCAACCTTCAACCTTCAACCCCTCAACGTTCAACCTCCAACCTTCAACCCCTCAACCTTCAACCTTCAACTCCTTCAACCTTCAACCTTTAACCCCGCAACCTTCGACCTTCAACCTTCAACCCCTCAACCTTCAACCTTCAACTCCTTCAACCTTCAACCCTTTAACCTTCAACCCCTCAACTTTCAACCTTCAACTCCTTCAACCCCTCAACCATCAACCTTCAACTTCTCAACCTTCAACCTTCAACCCCTCAACCTTCAACTCCTAAACCTCCAACCTTAAACACCTCAACCTTCAACCTTCAACCTTCAAGCCCTCAACCTTCAACCTTCAACCCCTCAACCTTCAACCTCCAACCTTCAACCCCTCAACCTTCAACCTTCAACTCCTCAACCTTCAACCCCTCAACCTTCAACTCCTAAACCTCCAACCTTAAACACCACAACCTTCAACCTTCAAGCCCTCAACCTTCAACCTTCAACCACTTAACCTTTAACCTTCAACCTCTCAACCTTCAACCTTCAACCTTCAACCCCTCAATCTTCAACCTTCAACCCCTCAATATTCAACCCCTTAACCTTCAACCTTCAACTTCCCAACCTTCAACCTTCAACCCCTCAACCTTCAACATTCAACCTTTAACCAATCAACCTTCGACCTTCAACCTTCAACCCCTCAACCTTCAACCTTCAACTCCTTCAACCTTCAACCTCTAACCTTCAACCCCTCAACTTTCAACCTTCAACTCCTTCAACCTTCAACCTTCAACCCCTCAACCTTCATCCTTCAACCCCTCAACCTTCAACCTTCAACTCCTCAACGTTCAACCTCCAACCTTCAACCCCTCAACCTTCAACCTTCAACTCCTTCAACCTTCAACCTTTAACCCCTCAACCTTCGACCTTCAACCTTCAACCCCTCAACCTTCAACCTTCAACTCCTAAACCTCCAACCTTAAACACCTCAACCTTCAACCTTCAAGCCCTCAACCTTCAACCTTCAAATCCCCAACATTCAGTCCCTCAACCTTCAACCTTCAACCACTTAACCTTTAACCTTCAACCTCTCAACCTTCAACCTTCAACCTTCAACCCCTCAATCTTCAACCTTCAACCCCTCAATATTCAACCCCTTAACCTTCAACCTTTAACTTCCCAACCTTTAACTTTCAAGCAATCAACCTTCAACCTTCAACCCCTCTAACTTCAACCTTCAACCCCTCAACCTTCAACCCACCAACATTTAACCTACAACCCCTCAACCTTCAACCTTCAACCCCTCAACCTTCAACATTCAACCCCTCAACCTTCAACCTTCAACTCCTCATCCTTCAACCTTCAACCCCTCAACGTTCAACCTCCAACCTTCAACCCCTCAACCTTCAACCTTCAACTCCTTCAACCTTCAACCTTTAACCCGTCAACCTTCGACCTTCAACCTTCAACCCCTCAACCTTCAACCTTCAACTCCTCCAACCTTCAACCTTTAACCTTCAACCCCTCAACTTTCAACCTTCAACTCCATTAACCTTCAACCTTCAACCCCTCAACCTTCATCCTTCAACCCCCCAACCTTCAACCTTCAACCCCTCAACGTTCAACCTCCAACCTTCAACCCCTCAACCTTCAACCTTCAACTCCTTCAACCTTCAACCTTTAACCCCGCAACCTTCGACCTTCAACCTTCAACCCCTCAACCTTCAACCTAAAACCTTCAACCCCTCAACCTTCAACCTTCAACTCCTCAACCTTCAACCTTCAACCCCTCAACCTTCAACCTCCAACCTTCAACCCCACAACCTTCAACATTCAACTCCTTCAACCTTCAAAATTCAACCCCTCAACCTTCGACCTTCAACCTTCAACCCCTCAACCTTCAACCTTCAACTCCTTCAACCTTCAACCTTTAACCTTCAACCCCTCAACTGTCAACCTTCAACTCCTTCAACCTTCAACCTTCAACCCCTCAATCTTCAACCTTCAACCCCTCAACTGTCAACCTTCAATTCCTTCAACCTTCAACCTTCAACTCCTTCAACCTTCAACCTTTAACCCCTCAACCTTCGATCTTCAACCGCTTAACCTTCAACTTTTAACCACTCGACCTTCAACCTTCATCCTTCAAGCCCTCAACTTTCAACCTTCAACCACCCAACCATTTATCTTTAACCCCTCAACCTTCGACCTTCAACCCCTTAACGTTTAACTTTCAAACCCTCAACCTTCAACCTTCTAAACCTCAACCTGTAACCTTCAACCAGTCAACCTTCAATCTTCAGTCTCTCAACTTTCAATCTTCAACCTCTCAACCATCAACCTTCAACTTCTCAACCTTCAACCTTCAACCCCTCAACCTTCAACTCCTAAACCTCCAACCTTAAACACCACAACCTTCAACCTTCAAGCCCTCAACCTTCAACCTTCAACCACTTAACCTTCAACCTTCAACCCCTCAATCTTCAACCTTCAACCCCTCAATATTCAACCCCTTAACTTTCAACCTTCAACTTCCCAACCTTCAACTTTCAAGTCCTCAACCTTCAACCTTCAACCCCTCTAACTTCAACCTTCAACCCCTCAACCTTCAACCCATCAACCTTTAACCTTCAACCCCTCAACCTTCAACCTTCAACCCCTCAACCTTCAACCTTCAACCCCTCAACCTTCAACCTTCAACTCCTCAACCTTCAACCTTCAACCCCTCAACGTTCAACCTCCAACCTTCAACCCCTGAACCTTCAACCTTCAACTCCTGCAACCTTCAACCTTTAACCAATCAACCTTCGACCTTCAACCTTCAACCCCTCAACCTTCAACCTTCAACTCCTTCAACCTTCAACCTTTAACCTTCAACCCCTCAACTTTCAACCTTCAACTCCTTCAACCTTCAACCTTCAACCCCTCAACCTTCATCCTTCAACCCCTCAACCTTCAACCTTCAACCCCTCAACGTTCAACCTCCAACCTTCAACCCCTCAACCTTCAACCTTCAACTCCTTCAACCTTCAACCTTTAATCCCTCAACCTTCGACCTTCAACCTTCAACCCCTCAACTTTCAACCTTCAACTCCTAAACCTCCAACCTTAAACACCTCAACCTTCAACCTTCAAGCCCTCAACCTTCAACCTTCAAATCCCCAACATTCAGTCCCTCAACCTTCTACCTTCAACCACTTAACCTTTAACCTTCAACCTCTCAACCTTCAACCTTCAACCTTCAACCCCTCAATTTTCAACCTTCAACCCCTCAATATTCAAGCCCTTAACCTTCAACCTTTAACTTCCCAACCTTTAATTTTCAAGCCCTCAACCTTCAACCTTCAACCCCTCTAACTTCAACCTTCAACCCCTCAACCTTCAACCCATCAACCTTTAACCTACAACACCTCAACCTTCAACCTTCAACCCCTCAACCTTCAACATTCAACCCCTCAACCTTCAACCTTCAACTCCTCATCCTTCAACCTTCAACCTCTCAACGTTCAACCTCCAACCTTCAACCCCTCAACCCTCGACCTTCAACTCCTTCAACCTTCAACCTTTAACCCCTCAACCTTCGACCTTCAACCTTCAACCCCTCAACCTTCAACCTTCAACTCTTCCAACCTTCAACCTTCAACCCCTCAACCTTCATCCTTCAACCCCTCAACCTTCAACCTTCAACTCCTCAACGTTCAACCTCCAACCTTCAACCCCTCAACCTTCAACCTTCAACTCCTTCAACCTTCAACCTTTAACCCCTCAACCTTCGACCTTCAACCTTCAACCCCTCAACCTTCAACCTTCAACTCCTAAACCTCCAACCTTAAACACCTCAACCTTCAACCTTCAAGCCCTCAACCTTCAACCTTCAAATCCCCAACATTCAGTCCCTCAACCTTCAACCTTCAACCACTTAACCTTTAACCTTCAACCTCTCAACCTTCAACCTTCAACCTTCAACCCCTCAATCTTCAACCTTCAACCCCTCAATATTCAACCCCTTAACCTTCAACCTTTAACTTCCCAACCTTTAACTTTCAAGCAATCAACCTTCAACCTTCAACCCCTCTAACTTCAACCTTCAACCCCTCAACCTTCAACCCATCAACATTTAACCTACAACCCCTCAACCTTCAACCTTCAACCCCTCAACCTTCAACATTCAACCCCTCAACCTTCAACCTTCAACTCCTCATCCTTCAACCTTCAACCCCTCAACGTTCAACCTCCAACCTTCAACCCCTCAACCTTCAACCTTCAACTCCTTCAACCTTCAACCTTTAACCCGTCAACCTTCGACCTTCAACCTTCAACCCCTCAACCTTCAACCTTCAACTCCTCCAACCTTCAACCTTTAACCTTCAACCCCTCAACTTTCAACCTTCAACTCCATTAACCTTCAACCTTCAACCCCTCAACCTTCATCCTTCAACCCCCCAACCTTCAACCTTCAACCCCTCAACGTTCAACCTCCAACCTTCAACCCCTCAACCTTCAACCTTCAACTCCTTCAACCTTCAACCTTTAACCCCGCAACCTTCGACCTTCAACCTTCAACCCCTCAACCTTCAACCTAAAACCTTCAACCCCTCAACCTTCAACCTTCAACTCCTCAACCTTCAACCTTCAACCCCTCAACCTTCAACCTCCAACCTTCAACCCCACAACCTTCAACATTCAACTCCTTCAACCTTCAAAATTCAACCCCTCAACCTTCGACCTTCAACCTTCAACCCCTCAACCTTCAACCTTCAACTCCTTCAACCTTCAACCTTTAACCTTCAACCCCTCAACTGTCAACCTTCAACTCCTTCAACCTTCAACCTTCAACCCCTCAATCTTCAACCTTCAACCCCTCAACTGTCAACCTTCAATTCCTTCAACCTTCAACCTTCAACTCCTTCAACCTTCAACCTTTAACCCCTCAACCTTCGATCTTCAACCGCTTAACCTTCAACTTTTAACCACTCGACCTTCAACCTTCATCCTTCAAGCCCTCAACTTTCAACCTTCAACCACCCAACCATTTATCTTTAACCCCTCAACCTTCGACCTTCAACCCCTTAACGTTTAACTTTCAAACCCTCAACCTTCAACCTTCTAAACCTCAACCTGTAACCTTCAACCAGTCAACCTTCAATCTTCAGTCTCTCAACTTTCAATCTTCAACCTCTCAACCATCAACCTTCAACTTCTCAACCTTCAACCTTCAACCCCTCAACCTTCAACTCCTAAACCTCCAACCTTAAACACCACAACCTTCAACCTTCAAGCCCTCAACCTTCAACCTTCAACCACTTAACCTTCAACCTTCAACCCCTCAATCTTCAACCTTCAACCCCTCAATATTCAACCCCTTAACTTTCAACCTTCAACTTCCCAACCTTCAACTTTCAAGTCCTCAACCTTCAACCTTCAACCCCTCTAACTTCAACCTTCAACCCCTCAACCTTCAACCCATCAACCTTTAACCTTCAACCCCTCAACCTTCAACCTTCAACCCCTCAACCTTCAACCTTCAACCCCTCAACCTTCAACCTTCAACTCCTCAACCTTCAACCTTCAACCCCTCAACGTTCAACCTCCAACCTTCAACCCCTCAACCTTCAACCTTCAACTCCTGCAACCTTCAACCTTTAACCAATCAACCTTCGACCTTCAACCTTCAACCCCTCAACCTTCAACCTTCAACTCCTTCAACCTTCAACCTTTAACCTTCAACCCCTCAACTTTCAACCTTCAACTCCTTCAACCTTCAACCTTCAACCCCTCAACCTTCATCCTTCAACCCCTCAACCTTCAACCTTCAACCCCTCAACGTTCAACCTCCAACCTTCAACCCCTCAACCTTCAACCTTCAACTCCTTCAACCTTCAACCTTTAATCCCTCAACCTTCGACCTTCAACCTTCAACCCCTCAACTTTCAACCTTCAACTCCTAAACCTCCAACCTTAAACACCTCAACCTTCAACCTTCAAGCCCTCAACCTTCAACCTTCAAATCCCCAACATTCAGTCCCTCAACCTTCTACCTTCAACCACTTAACCTTTAACCTTCAACCTCTCAACCTTCAACCTTCAACCTTCAACCCCTCAATTTTCAACCTTCAACCCCTCAATATTCAAGCCCTTAACCTTCAACCTTTAACTTCCCAACCTTTAATTTTCAAGCCCTCAACCTTCAACCTTCAACCCCTCTAACTTCAACCTTCAACCCCTCAACCTTCAACCCATCAACCTTTAACCTACAACACCTCAACCTTCAACCTTCAACCCCTCAACCTTCAACATTCAACCCCTCAACCTTCAACCTTCAACTCCTCATCCTTCAACCTTCAACCTCTCAACGTTCAACCTCCAACCTTCAACCCCTCAACCCTCGACCTTCAACTCCTTCAACCTTCAACCTTTAACCCCTCAACCTTCGACCTTCAACCTTCAACCCCTCAACCTTCAACCTTCAACTCTTCCAACCTTCAACCTTTAACCTTCAACCCTTCAACTTTCAACCTTCAACTCCTTCAACCTTCAACCTTCAACCCTTCAACCTTCATCCTTCAACCCCTCAACCTTCAACCTTCAACCCCTCAACGTTCAACCTCCAACCTTCAACCCCTCAACCTTCAACCTTCAACTCCTTCAACCTTCAACCTTTAACCCCTCAACCTTCGACCTTCAACCTTCAACCCCCCAACCTTCAACCTTCAACTCCTTCAACCTTCAACCTTCAACCCTTTAACCTTCAACCCCTCAACTTTCAACCTTCAACTCCTTCAACCTTCAACCTTCAACCCATCAACCTTTAACCTTCAACCCCTCAACCTTCAACCCCTCAACCTTCAACCTTCAACACCTCAACCTTCAACCTTCAACTCCTCAACCTTCAACCTTCAACCCCTCATCGTTCAACACCAACCTTCAACCCCTCAACCTTCAACCTTCAACTCCTTCAACCTTCAACCTTTAACCCCTGAACCTTCGACCTTCAACCTTCAACCCTTCAACCTTCAACATTCAACCCCTCAACCTTCAACCTTCAACTCCTCATCCTTCAACCTTCAACCCCTCAACGTTCAACCTCCAACCTTCAACCCCTCAACCTTCAACCTTCAACTCCTTCAACCTTCAACCTTTAACCCCTCAACCTTCGACCTTCAACCTTCAACCCCTCAACCTTCAACCTTCAACTCCTCCAACCTTCAACCTTTAACCTTCAACACCTCAACTTTCAACCTTCAACTCCATCAACCTTCAACCTTCAACCCCTCAACCTTCATCCTTCAACCCCTCAACCTTCAACCTTCAACCCCTCAACCTTCAACCTTCAACTCCTTCAACCTTCAACCCTTTAACCTTCAACCCCTCAACTTTCAACCTTCAACTCCTTCAACCCCTCAACCATCAACCTTCAACTTCTCAACCTTCAACCTTCAACCCCTCAACCTTCAACTCCTAAACCTCCAACCTTAAACACCTCAACCTTCAACCTTCAACCTTCAAGCCCTCAACCTTCAACCTTCAACCCCTCAACCTTCAACCTCCAACCTTCAACCCCTCAACCTTCAACCTTCAACTCCTCAACCTTCAACCCCTCAACCTTCAACTCCTAAACCTCCAACCTTAAATACCACAACCTTCAACCTTCAAGCCCTCAACCTTCAACCTTCAACCACTTAACCTTTAACCTTCAACCTCTCAACCTTCAACCTTCAACCTTCAACCCCTCAATCTTCAACCTTCAACCCCTCAATATTCAACCCCTTAACCTTCAACCTTCAACTTCCCAACCTTCAACCTTCAACCCCTCAACCTTCAACATTCAACCTTTAACCAATCAACCTTCGACCTTCAACCTTCAACCCCTCAACCTTCAACCTTCAACTCCTTCAACCTTCAACCTCTAACCTTCAACCCCTCAACTTTCAACCTTCAACTCCTTCAACCTTCAACCTTCAACCCCTCAACCTTCATCCTTCAACCCCTCAACCTTCAACCTTCAACTCCTCAACGTTCAACCTCCAACCTTCAACCCCTCAACCTTCAACCTTCAACTCCTTCAACCTTCAACCTTTAACCCCTCAACCTTCGACCTTCAACCTTCAACCCCTCAACCTTCAACCTTCAACTCCTAAACCTCCAACCTTAAACACCTCAACCTTCAACCTTCAAGCCCTCAACCTTCAACCTTCAAATCCCCAACAATCAGTCCCTCAACCTTCAACCTTCAACCACTTAACCTTTAACCTTCAACCTCTCAACCTTCAACCTTCAACCTTCAACCCCTCAATCTTCAACCTTCAACCCCTCAATATTCAACCCCTTAACCTTCAACCTTTAACTTCCCAACCTTTAACTTTCAAGCAATCAACCTTCGACCTTCAACCCCTCTAACTTCAACCTTCAACCCCTCAACCTTCAACCCATCAACATTTAACCTACAACCCCTCAACCTTCAACCTTCAACCCCTCAACCTTCAACATTCAACCCCTCAACCTTCAACCTTCGACTCCTCATCCTTCAACCTTCAACCCCTCAACGTTCAACCTCCAACCTTCAACCCCTCAACCTTCAACCTTCAACTCCTTCAACCTTCAACCTTTAACCCGTCAACCTTCGACCTTCAACCTTCAACCCCTCAACCTTCAACCTTCAACTCCTCCAACCTTCAACCTTTAACCTTCAACCCCTCAACTTTCAACCTTCAACTCCATCAACCTTCAACCTTCAACCCCTCAACCTTCATCCTTCAACCCCTCAACCTTCAACCTTCAACCCCTCAACGTTCAACCTCCAACCTTCAACCCCTCAACCTTCAACCTTCAACTCCTTCAACCTTCAACCTTTAACCCCGCAACCTTCGACCTTCAACCTTCAACCCCTCAACCTTCAACCTTCAACTCCTTCAACCTTCAACACTTTAACCTTCAACCCCTCAACTTTCAACCTTCAACTCCTTCAACCTTCAACCTTCAACCCATCAACCTTTAACCTTCAACCCCTCAACCTTCAACCTTCAACCCCTCTACCTTCAACCTTCAACCCCTCAACCTTCAACCTTCAACTCCTCAACCTTCAACCTTCAACCCCTCAACGTTCAACCTCCAACCTTCAACCCCTCAACCTTCAACCTTCAACTCCTTCAACCTTCAACCTTTAACCCCTGAACCTTCGACCTTCAACCTTCAACCCCTCAACCTTCAACCTTCAACTCCTTCAACCTTCAACCTTTAACCTTCAACCCCTCAACTTTCAACCATCAACTCCTTCAACCTTCAACCTTTAACCCCTCAACCTTCGATCTTCAACCCCTTAACCTTCGACCTTCAACCCCTTCACCTTTAACTTTCAAACCCTCAACCTCCAACCTTCAACCCCTCAACCTTCAACCTTCAACTCCTTCAACCTTCAACTCCTTCAACCTTTAACCTTTAACCTTCAACCCCTCAACATTCAACCTTCAACCCCTCAACCTTCAACCTTTCAACATTCACCCCCTCTAACTTCAACCTTCAACCCCTCAACCTTCAACCCATCAACCTTTAACCTTCAACCCCTCAACCTTCAACCTTCAACCCCTCAACCTTCAACCTTTCAACATTCACCCCCTCTAACTTCAACCTTTAACCACTCAACCTTCAACTTTCATCCTTCAAGCCCTCAACTTTCAACCTTCAACCACCCAACCATCTATCTTTAACCCCTCTACCTTAGACCTTCAACCCCTTAACCTTTAACTTTCAAACACTCAGCCTTCAACCTTCTACCCCTCAACCTTCAACCTTCAACCTTCAACCCCTCAACCTTCAAACTTCAACCCCTCAACCTTCAACCTACAACCACTCAACCTTTAATCTTCAGACCCTCAACTTTCGACCCCTTAACCTTTATACTTCAGCCCCTCAATCTTTAACTTTCAACCCCTCAATCTTTAACCTTCAATGTTTCCCCTTAACCTTCAACCTTCAACCCCTCAACGATCAACCTCCAACACCTCAACCTTCAACCTTCAACCCCTCAACCTTCAATTCCTAAACCATCAATCTTAAACACTTCTACTTTGTACAATCAACCCCTCAACCTTCAACCTTCAACCTTCAACCCCTACACCTTCAACTTCCAACCCCTCAAACTTCAACTTTTAACCTTCAACTTTCAACGTTCAACGCCTCAAACTTCAAACTTCAACCTTCAACCTTCAACCTTCAACCTCCAACCTGCAACCTTCAACCTTCAACCTTTCAACCTTCAACCCCTCTAACTTCAACCTTTAACCCCTCAACCTTCAACCCATCAACCTTTAACCTTCAACCCCTCAACCTTCAACCTTCAACCCCTCAACCTTCAACCTCCAATCTTCAACCCCTCAACCTTCAACCTCCAACTCCTCAACCTTCAACCTTCAACCCCTCAACCTTCAACCTCCAACCTTCAACCCCTCAGCCTGCAACCTTCAACCTTTAACCCCTCAAGCTTCGACCTTCAACCTTCAACCCCTCAACCTTCAACCTTCAACTCCTTCAACATTCAACCTTTAACATTCAACCCCTCAACTTTCAACCTTCAACTCCTTCAATCTTCAACCTTCAACCCCTCAACCTTCATCCTTCAACCCCTCAACCTTCAACGTTCAACGCCTCAACGTTCTACCTCCAACCTTCAACCCCTCAACCTTCAACCTTCTACTCCTTCAACCTTCAACCTTTAACCCCTCAATTTTCGATCTTCAACCGCTTAACCTTCAACCTTTAGCCACTCAACCTTCAACCTTCATCCTTCAAGCCCTCAACTTTCAACCTTCAACCACCCAACCATCTATCTTTAACCCCTCAACCTTCGACCTTCATCCCCTTAACCTTTAACTTTCAAACCTTCAACCTTCTACCCCTCAACCTGTAACCTTCAACCAGTCAACCTTTAATCTCAGTCCCTCAACTTTCAATCTTAAACCCCACAACCTTCAACCTTCAACCCCTCAACCATCAACCTTCAACTTCTCAACCTTCAACCTTCAACCCCTCAACCTTCAACTCCTAAACCTCCAACCTTAAACACCTCAACCTTCAACCTTCAAACCCTCAACCTTCAACCTTCAACTCCCCAACATTCAATCCCTCAATCTTCAACCTTCAACCACTTAACCTTTAACCTTCAACCTCTCAACCTTCAACCTCAAACCTTCAACCCCTCAATCTTCAACCTTCGACCCCTCAATATCCAACCCCTTAACCTTCAACCTTCAACTTCCCAACCTTTAACTTTCAAGCCCTCAACCTTCAACCTTCAACCCCTCTAACTTCAACCTTCAACCCCTCAACCTTCAACCCATCAACCTTTAACCTTCAACCCCTCAACCTGTAACCTTCAACCAGTCAACCTTCAATCTTCAGTCCCTCAACTTATAATCTTAAACCCCACAACCTTCAACCTTCAACCCCTCAACCATCAACCTTCAACTTCTCAACCTTCAACCTTCAACCCCTCAACCTTCAACTCCTAAACCTCCAACCTTAAACACCTCAACCTTCAACCTTCAAGCCCCCAACCTTCAACCTTCAACTCCCCAACATTCAGTCCCTCAACCTTCAACCTTCAACCACTTAACCTTTAACCTTCAACCTCTCAACCTTCAACCTTCAACCTTCAACCCCTCAATCTTCAACCTTCAACCTCTCAATATTCAACCCCTTAACCTTCAAACTTCAAGTTCCCAACCTTCAACTTTCAAGCCCTCAACCTTCAACCCCTCAACCTTCAACCCATCAACCTTTAACCTTCAACCCCTCAACCTTCAACCTTCAACCCCTCAACCTTCAACCTCCAACCTTCAACCCCTCAACCTTCAACCTTCAACTCCTCAACCTTCAACCTTCAACCCCTCAACCTTCAACCTCCAACCCTCAACCCCACAACCTTCAACATTCAACTCCTTAAACCTTCAAAATTCAACCCCTCAACCTTCGACCTTCAACCTTCAACCCCTCAACCTTCAACCTTCAACTAATTCAACCTTCAACCTTTAACCTTCAACCCCTCAACTGTCAACCTTCAACTCCTTCAACCTTCAACCTTCAACCCCTCAACCTTCAACCTTCAACCCCTCAACTGTCAACCTTCAACTCCTTCAACCTTCAACCTTCAACTCCTTCAACCTTCAACCTTTAACCCCTCAACCTTCGATCTTCAACCGCTTAACCTTCAACCTTTAACAACTCGACCTTCAACCTTCATCCTTCAAGCCCTCAACTTTCAACCTTCCACCACCCAACCATTTATCTTTAACCCCTCAACCTTCGACCTTCAACCCCTTAACGCTTAACTTTCAAACCCTCAACCTTCAACCTTCTAAACCTCAACCTGTAACCTTCAACCAGTCAACCTTCAATCTTCAGTCTCTCAACTTTCAATCTTCAACCTCTTAACCATCAACCTTCAACTTCTCAACCTTCAACCTTCAACCCCTCAACCTTCTACTCCTAAACCTCCAATCTTAAACACCACAACCTTCAACCTTCAAGCCCTCAAACTTCAACCTTCAACCACTTAACCTTTAACCTTCAACCTCTCAACCTTCAACCTTCAACCTTCAACCCCTCAATCTTCAACCTTCAACCCCTCAATATTCAACCCCTTAACCTTCAACCTTCAACTTCCCAACCTTCAACTTTCAAGCCCTCAACCTTCAACCTTCAACCCCTCTAACTTCAACCTTCAACCCCTCAACCTTCAACCCATCAACCTTTAACCTTCAACCCCTCAACCTTCAACCTTCAACCCTTCAACCTTCAACCTTCAACCCCTCAACCTTCAACCTTCAACTCCTCAACCTTCAACCTTCAACCCCTCAACGTTCAACCTCCAGCCTTCAACCCCTCAACCTTCAACCTTCAACTCCTTCAACCTTCAACCTTTAACCAATCAACCTTCGACCTTCAACCTTCAACCTTCAACCCCTCAACCTTCAACCTTCAACTCCTTCAACCTTCAACCTTTAACCTTCAACCCCTCAACTTTCAACCTTCAACTCCTTCAACCTTCAACCTTCAACCCCTCAACCTTCATACTTCAACCCCTCAACCTTCAACCTTCAACCCCTCAACGTTCAACCTCCAACCTTCAATCCCTCAACCTTCAACCTTCAACTCCTTCAACCTTCAACCTTTAACCCCTCAACCTTCGACCTTCAACCTTCAACCCCTCAACCTTCAACCTTCAACTACTAAACCTCCAACCTTAAACACCTCAACCTTCAACCTTCAAGCCCTCAACCTTCAACCTTCAAATCCCCAACATTCAGTCCCTCAACCTTCAACCTTCAACCACTTAACCTTTAACCTTCAACCTCTCAACCTTCAACCTTCAACCTTCTACCCCTCAATCTTCAACCTTCAACCCCTCAATATTCAACCCCTTAACCTTCAACCTTTAACTTCCCAACCTTTAACTTTCAAGCCCTCAACCTTCAACCTTCAACCCCTCAACCTTCAACCCATCAACCTGTAACCTACAACTCCTCAACCTTCAACCTTCAACCCCTCAACCTTCAACATTCAACCCCTCAACCTTCAACCTTCAACTCCTCATCCTTCAACCTTCAACCCCTCAACGTTCAACCTCCAACCTTCAACCCCTCAACCTTCAACCTTCAACTCCTTCAACCTTCAACCTTTAACCCCTCAACCTTCGACCTTCAACCTTCAACCCCTCAACCTTTAACCTTCAACTCCTCCAACCTTCAACCTTTAACCTTCAACCCCTCAACTTTCAACCTTCAACTCCTTCAACCTTCAACCTTCAACCCCTCAACCTTCATCCTTCAACCCCTCAACCTTCAACCTTTAACCCCTGAACCTTCAACCTTCAACTCCTTCAACCTTCAACCCCTCAACCTTCAACCTTCAAGCCCTCAACCTTCAACCTTCAAATCCCCAACATTCAGTCCCTCAACCTTCAACCTTCAACCACTTAACCTTTAACCTTCAACCTCTCAACCTTCAACCTTCAACCTTCAACCCCTCAATCTTCAACCTTCAACCCCTCAATATTCAACCCCTTAACCTTCAACCTTTAACTTCCCAACCTTTAACTTTCAAGCAATCAACCTTCAACCTTCAACCCCTCTAACTTCAACTTTCAACCCCTCAACCTTCAACCCATCAACCTTTAACCTACAACCCCTCAACCTTCAACCTTCAACCCCTCAACCTTCAACATTCAACCCCTCAACCTTCAACCTTCAACCCCTCAACCTTCAACCTTTAACCCATCAACCTTCGACCTTCAACCTTCAACCCCTCAACCTTCAACCTTCAACTCCTAAACCTCCAACCTTAAACACCTCAACCTTCAACCTTCAAGCCCTCAACCTTAAACCTTCAAATCCCCAACATTCAGTCCCTCAACCTTCAACCTTCAACCACTTAACCTTTAACCTTCAACCTCTCAACCTTCAACCTTCAACCTTCAACCCCTCAATCTTCAACCTTCAACCCCTCAATATTCAACCCCTTAACCTTCAACATTTAACTTCCCAACCTTTAACTTTCAAGCAATCAACCTTCAACCTTCAACCCCTCTAACTTCAACCTTCAACCCCTCAACCTTCAACCCATCAACCTTTAACCTACAACCCCTCAACCTTCAACCTTCAACCCCTCAACCTTCAACATTCAACCCCTCAACCTTCAACCTTCAACTCCTCATCCTTCAACCTTCAACCCCTCAACGTTCAACCTCCAACCTTCAACCCCTCAACCTTCAACCTTCAACTCCTTCAACCTTCAACCTTTAACCCCTCAACCTTCGACCTTCAACCTTCAACCCCTCAACCTTCAACCTTCAACTCCTCCAACCTTCAACCTTTAACCTTCAACCCCTCAACTTTCAACATTCAACTCCATCAACCTTCAACCTTCAACCCCTCAACCTTCATCCTTCAACCCCTCAACCTTCAACCTTCAACCCCTCAACGTTCAACCTCCAACCTTCAACCCCTCAACCTTCAACCTTCAACTCCTTCAACCTTCAACCTTTAACCCCTCAACCTTCGACCTTCAACCTTCAACCCCTCAACCTTCAACCCTCAACTCCTTCAACCTTCAACCCTTTAACCTTCAACCCCTCAACTTTCAACCTTCAATTCCTTCAACCTTCAACCTTCAACCCATCAACCTTTAACCTTCAACCCCTCAACCTTCAACATTCAACCCCTCAACCTTCAACCTTCAACCCCTCAACCTTCAACCTTCAACTCCTCAACCTTCAACCTTCAACCCCTCAACGTTCAACCTCCAACCTTCAACCCCTCAACCTTCAACCTTCAACTCCTTCAACCTTCAACCTTTAACCCCTGAACCTTCGACCTTCAACCTTCAACCCCTCAACCTTCAACCTTCAACTCCTTCAACCTTCAACCTTTAACCTTCAACCCCTCAACTTTCAACCATCAACTCCTTCAACCTTCAACCTTTAACCCCTCAACCTTCGATCTTCAACCCCTTAACCTTCGACCTTCAACCCCTTCACCTTTAACTTTCAAACCCTCAACCTCCAACCTTCAACCCCTCAACCTTCAACCTTCAACTCCTTCAACCTTTAACCTTTAACCTTCAACACCTCAACTTTCAACCTTCAACTTTTTCAACCTTCAACCTTTAACCACTCAACCTTCTACCTTCATCCTTCAAGCCCTCAACTTTCAACCTTCAACCAGCCAACCATCTATCTTTAACCCCTCAACCTTCGACCTTCAACCCCTTCACCTTTAACTTTCAAACCCTCAACCTTCAACCTTCTACCGCTCAACCTGTAACCTTCAAGCAGTCAACCTTCAATCTTCAGTCCCTTAACTTTCAATCTTCAACCCCACAACCTTCAACCTTCAACCCCTCAACCATCAACCTTCAACTTCTCAACCTTCAACCTTCAACCCCTCAACCTTCAACCTTCAACCCCTCAACCTTCAACCTCCAACCTTCAACCAATCAACCTTCAACCTTCAACTCCTCAACCTTCAACCTTCAACCCCTCAACCTTCAACCTCCAACCTTCAACCCCTCAACCTTCAACCTTCAACTCCTTCAACCTTCAACCTTTAACAACTCAACCTTCGACCATCAACCTTCAACCCCTCAACCTTCAACCTTCGACTCCTTCAACGTTCAACCTTTAACCTTCAACCCCTCAACTTTCAACCTTCAACTCCTTCAACATTCAACCTTCAACCCCTCAACCTTCATCCTTCAACCCCTCAACCTTCATCCTTCAAGCCATCAACTTTCAACCTTCAACCACCCAACCATTTATCTTTAACCCCTCAACCTTCGACCTTCAACCCCTTAACCTTTAACTTTCAAACCCTCAACCTTCAACCTTCTACCCCTCAACCTGTAACCTTCAACCAGTCAACCTTCAATCTTCAGTCCCTCAACTTTCAATCTTCAACCCCACAACCTTCAACCTTCAACCCCTCAACCATCAACCTTCAACTTCTCAACCTTCAACCTTCAACCCCTCAACCTTCAACTCCTAAACCTCCAACCTTAAACACCTCAACCTTCAACCTTCAAGCCCTCAACCTTCAACCGTCAACTCCCCAACATTCAGTTCCTCAACCTTCAACCTTCAACCACTTAACCTTTAACCTTCAACCTCTCACCCTTCAACCTTCAACCTTCAACCCCTCAGTCTTCAACCTTCAACCCCTCAATATTCAACCCCTTAACCTTCAACCTTCAACTTCCCAACCTTCAACCTTCAACCCCTCAACCTTCAACCCATCAACCTTTAACCTTCAACCCCTCAACCTTCAACCTTCAACTCCTTCAACCATCAACCTTTAACCTTCAACCCCTCAACTTCCAACCTTCAAATCCTTCAACCTTCAACCTTCAACCTTCAACCCCTCAACCTTCATCCTTTAACCCCTCAACCTTCAACCTTCAACCCCTCAACGTTCAACCTCCAACCTGCAACCCCTCAACCTTCAACTTTCAACTCCTTCAACCTTCAACCTTTAACCCGTCAACCTTCGATCTTTAACCCCTTAACCTTCAACCTTTAACCACTCGACCTTCAACCTTCATCCTTCAAGCCCTCAACTTTCAACCTTCAACCACCCAACCATTTATCTTTAACCCCTCAAACTTCGACCTTCAACCCCTTAACCTTTAACTTTCAAACCCTCAACCTTCAACCTTCTACCCCTCAACCTGTAACCATCAACCAGTCAACCTTCAATCTTCAGTCCCTCAACTTTCAATCTTCAACCCCACAACCTTCAACCTACAACCCCTCAACCATCAACCTTCAACTTCTCAACCTTCAACCTTCAACCCCTCAACCTTCAACTCCTAAACTTCCAAACTTAAACACCTCAACCTTCAACCTTCAAGCCCTCAACCTTCAACCTTCAACTCCCCAACATTCAGTCCCTCAACCTTCAACCTTCAACCACTTAACCTTTAACCTTCAACCTCTCAATCTTCAACCTTCAACTTTCAACCTTCAACCCCTCAATCTTCAACCTTCAACCCCTCAATATTCAACCCCTTAACCTTCAACCTTCAACTTCCCAACCTTCAACTTTCAAGCCTCAACCTTCAACCCATCAACCTTTAACCTTCAACCACTCAACCTTCAACCTTCAACCCCTCAACCTTCAACCTTCAACCCCTCAACCTTCATCCTTCAACTCCTCAACCTTCAACCTTCAACCCCTCAACGTTCAACCTCCAACCTTCAACCCCTCAACCTTCAACGTTCAACTCCTTCAACCTTCAACCTTTAACCCCTCAACCTTCGACCTTCAACCATCAACCCCTCAACCTTCAACCTTCAACTCCTTCAACCTTCAACCTTTAACTTTCAACCCCTCAACTTTCAACCTTCAACTCCTTCAACCTTCAACCTTCAACCCCTCAACCGTCATCCTTCAACCCCTCAACCTGCAACCTTCAACCCTTCAACGTTCAACCTCCAACCTTCAACCCCTCAACCTTCAACCTTCAACTCTTTCAACCTTCAACCTTTAACCCCTCAACCTTCGATCTTCAACCACTTAACCTTCAACCTTTAACCACTCAACCTTCTACCTTTATCCTTCAAGCCCTCAACTTTCAACCTTCCACCACACAACCATCTATCTTTATCCCCTCAACCTTCGACCTTCAACCCCTTCACCTTTAACTTTCAAACCCTCAACCTTCAACCTTCTACCGCTCAACCTGTAACCTTCAACCAGTCAACCTTCAATCTTCAGTCCCTCAACTTTCAATCTTCAACCCCACGACCTTCAACCTTCAACCCCTCAACCATCAACCTTCAACTTGAGGGGTAGAAGGTTGAAGGCTGAGTGTTTGAAAGTTAAAGGTTAAGGGGTTGAAGGTCTAAGGTAGAGGGGTTAAAGATAGATGGTTGGGTGGTTGAAGGTTGAAAGTTGAGGGTTTGAAGGATGAAAGTTGAAGGTTGAGTGGTTAAAGGTTGAAGGTTAAGGGGTTGAAGATCGAAGGTTGTGGGGTTAAAGGTTGAAGGTTGAAGGTTGAAGGTTGAGGGGTGAAGGTTGGAGGTTGAACGTTGAGGGGTTGAAGGTTGAAGGTTGAGGTGTTGAAGGATGAAGGTTGAGGGGTTGAAGGTTTGAGGCTGAAGATTGAGGGGTTGAAGGTTAAAGGTTAAGTGGTTGAAGGTTGAAGGTTAAGTTACTGAATGTTGGGGAGTTAAATGTTGATGTCTGACAGGTTGAAGGTTGAAGGTTGAGGGGTTGAAGGTTGGAGGTAATTGTAATTGTAATTGTAATTGTAATTGTACTTGTAATTGTAATTATAATGGTAATTGTAATTGTAATTGTAATTGTAATTGTAATTGTAATTGTAATTGTAATTGTAATTGTAATTGTAATTGTAATTGTAATTGTAATTGTAATTGTAATTGTAATTGTAATTGTAATTGTAATTGTAATTGTAATTGTAATTGTAATTGTAATTGTAATTGTAATTGTAATTGTTATTGTAATTGTAATTGTAATTGTAATTGTAATTGTAATTGTAATTGTAATTGTAATTGTAATTGTAATTGTAATTGTAATTGTAATTGTAATTGTAATTGTAATTGTAATTGTAATTGTAATTGTAATTGTAATTGTAATTGTAATTGTATTTGTAATTTTAATTGTAATTGTAATTGTAATTGTAATTGTAGTTGTAATTGTAATTGTAATTGTAATTGTGGTTGTAATTGTAATTGTAATTGTAATTGTAATTGTAATTGTAATTGTAATTGTAATTGTAATTGTAATTGTAATTGTAATTGTAATTGTAATTGTAATTGTAATTGTAATTGTAATTGTAATTGTAATTGTAATTGTAATTGTAATTGTAATTGTAATTGTAATTGTAATTGTAATTGTAATTGTAATTGTAATTGTAATTGTAATTGTAATTGTAATTGTAATTGTAATTGTAATTGTAATTGTAATTCTAATTGTAATTGTAATTGCAATTGTAATTGTAATTGTAATTGTAATTGTAATTGTAATTGTAAACGATAATTGTAATTGTAATTGTAATTGTAATTGTAATTGTAAATGTAATTGTAATTGTAATTGTAATTGTAATTGTAACTGTAATTGTAATTGTAATTGTAATTGTAATTGTAATTGTAATTGTAATTGTAATTGTAATTGTAATTGTAATTGTAATTGTAATTGTAATTGTAATTGTAATTGTAATTGTAATTGTAATTGTAATTGTAATTGTAATTGTAATTGTAATTGTAATTGCAATTACAATTACAATTACAATTACAATTACAATTACAAGGTTGAAGGTTGTGGTGTTTAAGGTTGGAGGTTTAGGAGTTGAAGGTTGAGGGGTTGAAGGTTGAAGGTTGAGGAGTTGAAGGTTGAAGGTTGAGGGGTTGAAGGTTGGAGGTTGAAGGTTGAGGGGTTGCCGGTTGAAGGTTGAGGGCTTGAAGGTTGAAGGTTGAGGTGTTTAAGGCTGGAGGTTTAGGAGTTGAAGGTTGAGGGGTTGAAGGTTGAAGGTTGAGAAGTTGAAGGTTGATGGTTGAGGGGTTGAAGGAGTTGAAGGTTGAAAGTTGAGGGGTAGAAGGTTAAAGGGTTGAAGGTTGAAGGAGTTGAAGGTTGAAGGTTGAGGGGTTGAAGGTTGAAGGTCGAAGGTTGCGGGGTTAAAGGTTGAAGGTTGAAGGAGTTGAAGGTTGAAGGTTGAAGGTTGAGGGGTTGAAGGTTGGAGGTTGAACGTTGAGGGGTTGAAGGTTGAAGGTTGAGGGGTTGAAGGATGAAGGTTGAGGGGTTGAAGGTTGAAGGTTGATGGAGTTGAAGGTTGAAAGTTGAGGGGTTGAAGGTTAAAGGTTGAAGGTTGGAGGAGTTGAAGGTTGAAGGTTGAGGGGTTGAAGGTTGAAGGTCGAAGGTTGAGGGGTTAAAGGTTGAAGGTTGAAGGAGTTGAAGGTTGAAGGTTGAGGGGTTGAAGGTTGGAGGTTGAACGTTGAGGGGTTGAAGGTTGAAGGATGAGGAGTTGAAGGTTGAAGGTTGAGGGGTTGAATGTTGAAGGTTGAGGGGTTGAAGGTTGAAGGTTGAGGGGTTGTAGGTTAAAGGTTGATGGGTTGAAGGTTGAGGGGTTGAAGGTTGAAGTTAGAGGGGTTGAAGGTTGAAGGTTGATTGCTTGAAAGTTAAAGGTTGGGAAGTTAAAGGTTGAAGGTTAAGGGGTTGAATATTGAGGGGTTGAAGGTTGAAGATTGAGGGGTTGAAGGTTGAAGGTTGAAGGTTGAGAGGTTGAAAGTTAAAGGTTAAGTGGTTGAAGGTTGAAGGTTGAGGGACTGAATGTTGGGGATTTGAAGGTTGAAGGTTGAGGGCTTGAAGGTTGAAGGTTGAGGTGTTTAAGGTTGGAGGTTTAGGAGTTGAAGGTTAAAAGTTGAGGGGTTGAAGGTTGAAGGTCGAAGGTTGAGGGGTTAAAGGTTGAAGGTTGAAGGAGTTGAAGGTTGAAGGTTGAGGGGTTGAAGGTTGGAGGTTGAACGTTGAGGGGTTGAAGGTTGAAGGTTGACTGGTTAAAGGATGAAGGTTGAGGGGTTGAAGGTTGAAGGTTGAAGGAGTTGAAGGTTGAAAGTTGAGCGGTAGAAGGTTGAAGGTTGAGGGTTTGAAAGTTAAAGGTGAAGGGGTTGAAGGTCGAAGGTTGAGGGGTTAAAGATAGATGGTTGGCTGGTTGAAGGTTGAAAGTTGAGGGCTTGAAGGATGAAGGTAGAAGGTTGAGTGGTTAAAGGTTGAAGGTTGAAGAAGTTGAATGTTGAAAGTTGAGGGGTTGAAGGTTGAAGGTTGAGGGGTTGAAGGTTGAAGTTAGAGGGGTTGAAGGTTGAAGGTTGAGGGCTTGAAAGTTGAATTTTGGGAAGTTGAAGGCTGAAGGTTAAGGGGTTGAATAGTGAGGGGTTGAAGGTTGAAGATTGAGGGGTTGAAGGTTGAAGGTTGAAGGTTGAGAGGTTGAAGGTTAAAGGTTAAGTGGTTGAAGGTTGAATGTTGAGGGACTGAATGTTGGGGAGTTGAAGGTTGAAGGTTGAGGGCTTGAAGGTTGAAGGTTGAGAAGTTGAAGGTTGATGGTTGAGGGGTTGAAGGTTGAAGGTTGTGGGGTTTAAGATTATAAGGTGAGGGACTGAAGATTGAAGGTTGACTGGTTGAAGGTTACAGGTTGAGGGGTTGAAGGTTAAAGGTTGATGGGTTGAAGGTTGAGGGGTTGAAGGTTGAAGTTAGAGGGGTTGAAGGTTGAAGGTTGAGGGCTTGAAAGTTAAAGGTTGGGAAGTTGAAGGTTGAAGGTTAAGGGGTTGGATATTGAGGGGTCGAAGGTTGAAGATTGAGGGGTTGAAGGTTTGAGGTTGAAGGTTGAGAGGTTGAAGGTTAAAGGTTTAGTGGTTGAAGGTTGAAGATTGAGGGATTGAATGTTGGGGAGTTGAAGGTTGAAGGTTGAGGGTTTGAAGGTTGAAGGTTGAGGTGTTTAAGGTTGGAGGTTTAGGAGTTAAAGGTTGAGGGGTTGAAGGTTGAAGGTTGAGAAGTTGAAGGTTGATGGTTGAGGGGTTGAAGGTTGAAGGTTGTGGGGTTTAAGATTGAAAGTTGAGGGACTGAAGATTAAAGGTTGACTGGTTGAAGGTTACAGGTTGAGGGGTAGAAGGTTGAAGGTTGAGGGTTTGAAAGTTAAAGGTTAAGGGGATGAAGGTCGAAGGTTGAAGGATTAAAGATAGATGGTTGGGTGGTTGAAGGTTGAAAGTTGAGGGCTTGAAGGATGAAGGTTGAAGGTTGAGTGGTTAAAGGTTGAAGGTTAAGCGGTTGAAGATCGAAGGTTGAGGGGTTAAAGGATGAAGGTTGAAGGAGTTGAAGGTTGAAGGTTGAGGGGTTGAAGGTTGGAGGTTGAACGTTGAGGCGTTGAACGTTGAAGGTTGAGGGGTTGAAGGATGAAGGTTGAGGGGTTGAAGGTTGAAGATTGAAGGAGTTGAAGGTTGAAAGTTGAGGGGTTGAAGGTTAAAGGTTGAATGTTGAAGGAGTTGAAGGTTGAAGGTTGAGGGGTTGAAGGTTGAAGGTCGAAGCTTGAGGGGTTAAAGGTTGAAGGTTGCAGGTTGAGGGGTTGAAGGTTGGAGGTTGAAGGTTGAGGGGTTGAAGGTTGAAGGTTGAGGAGTTGAAGGTTGAAGGTTGAGGGGTTGAAGATTGGAGGTTGAAGGTTGAGAGGTTGAAGGTTGAAGGTTGAGGGGTTGAAGGTTAAAGGTTGATGGGTTGAAGGTTGAGGGGTTGAAGGTTGAAGTTAGAGGGGTTGAAGGTTGAAAGGTTGAAGGTTGAAGGTTGCAGGTTGGAGGTTGAAGGTTGAAGGTTGAAGGTTGAAGGTTGAAGTTTGAGGCGTTGAACGTTGAAGGTTGAAGGTTAAACGTTGAAGTTTGAGGGGTTGGAAGTTGAAGGTGTAGGGGTTGAAGGTTGAAGGTTGAAGGTTGAGGGGTTGATTGTACAAAGTTGAAGTGTTTAAGATTGATTGTTTAGGAATTGAAGGTTGAGGGGTTGAAGGTTGAAGGTTGAGGTGTTGGAGGTTGATCGTTGAGGGGTTGAAGGTTGAAGGTTAAGGGGGGAACATTGAAGGTTAAAGATTGAGGGGTTGAAAGTTAAAGATTGAGAGGCTGAAGTATAAAGGTTGAGGGGTCGAAAGTTGAGGGTCTGAAGATTAAAGGTTGAGTGATTGTAGGTTGAAGGTTGAGGGGTTGAAGTTTGAAGGTTGAGGGGTTGAAGGTTGAAGGTTGAAGGTTGAGGGGTAGAAGGTTGAAGGCTGAGTGTTTGAAAGTTAAAGGTTAAGGGGTTGAAGGTCTAAGGTAGAGGGGTTAAAGATAGATGGTTGGGTGGTTGAAGGTTGAAAGTTGAGGGTTTGAAGGATGAAAGTTGAAGGTTGAGTGGTTAAAGGTTGAAGGTTAAGGGGTTGAAGATCGAAGGTTGTGGGGTTAAAGGTTGAAGGTTGAAGGTTGAAGGTTGAGGGGTGAAGGTTGGAGGTTGAACGTTGAGGGGTTGAAGGTTGAAGGTTGAGGTGTTGAAGGATGAAGGTTGAGGGGTTGAAGGTTTGAGGCTGAAGATTGAGGGGTTGAAGGTTAAAGGTTAAGTGGTTGAAGGTTGAAGGTTAAGTTACTGAATGTTGGGGAGTTAAATGTTGATGTCTGACAGGTTGAAGGTTGAAGGTTGAGGGGTTGAAGGTTGGAGGTTGAACGTTGAGGGGTTGAAGGTTGAAGGTTGAGGGGTTGAAGGATGAAGGTTGAGGGGTTGAAGGTTGAAGGTTGAAGGATTTGAAGGTTGAAAGTTGAGGGGTTGAAGGTTAAAGGTTGAAGGTTGAAGGAGTTGAAGGTTGAAGGTTGAGGGGTTGAAGGTCGAAGGTTGAGGGGTTAAAGGTTGAAGGTTGAAGGAGTTGAAGGTTGAAGGTTGAGGGGTTGAAGGTTGCAGGTTGAAGGTTGAGGGGTTGAAGGTTGAAGGTTGAGGGGTTGAAGGTTGAAGTTAGAGGGGTTGAAGGTTAAAGGTTGAGGGCTTGAAAGTTGAATTTTGGGAAGTTGAAGGCTGAAGGTTAAGGGGTTGAATAGTGAGGGGTTGAAGGTTGAAGATTTTTGAAAGTTAAAGGTGAAGGGGTTGAAGGTCGAAGGTTGATTGGTTAAAGATAGATGGTTGGCTGGTTGAAGGTTGAAAGTTGAGGGCTTGAAGGATGAAGGTAGAAGGTTGAGTGGTTAAAGGTTGAAGGTTGAAGAAGTTGAAGGTTGAAAGTTGAGGGGTTGAAGCTTAAAGGTTAAAGGTTGAAGGAGTTGAAGGTTGAAGGTTGAGGGGTTGAAGGTTGGAGGTTGAGGGTTTGAAAGTTAAAGGTGAAGGGGTTGAAGGTCGAAGGTTAAGGGGTTGAAGATCGAAGGTTGAGGGGTTAAAGGTTGAAGGTTGAAGGAGTTTATGGTTGAAAGTTGAGGGGTTGAAGGTTAAAGGTTGAAGGTTGAAGGAGTTGAAGGTTGAAGGTTGAGGGGTTGAAGGTTGAAGGTCGAAGGTTCAGGGGTTAAAGGTTGAAGGTTGAAGGAGTTGAAGGTTGAAGGTTGAGGGGTTGAAGGTTGAAGGTTGAACGTTGAGGGGTTGAAGGTTGAAGGTTGAGGAGTTGAAGGTTGAAGGTTGAGGGGTTGAAGGTTGAAGGTTGAGGGGTTGAAGGTTGAAGGTTGAGGGGTTGAAGGTTAAAGGTTGATGGGTTGAAGGTTGAAGGTTGAAGGAGTTGAAGATTGAAAGTTGAGGGGTTGAAGGTTAAAGGTTTGAAGGTTGAAGGAGTTGAAGGTTGAAGGTTGGGGGGTTGAAGGTTGAAGGTCGAAGGTTGAGGGGTTAAAGGTTGAAGGTTGAAGGAGTTGAAGGTTGAAGGTTGAGGGGTTGAAGGTTGGAGGTTGAACGTTGAGGGGTTGAAGGTTGAAGGTTGAGGGGTTGAAGGATGAAGGTTGAGGGGTTGAAGGTTGAAGGTTGAAGGAGTTGAAGGTTGAAAGTTGAGGGGTTGAAGGTTAAAGGTTGAAGGTTGGAGGAGTTGAAGGTTGAAGGTTGAGGGGTTGAAGGTTGAAGGTCGAAGGTTGAGGGGTTAAAGGTTGAAGGTTGAAGGAGTTGAAGGTCGAAGGTTGAGGGGTTGAAGGTTGGAGGTTGAACGTTGAGGGGTTGAAGGTTGAAGGATGAGGAGTTGAAGGTTGAAGGTTGAGGGGTTGAATGTTGAAGGTTGAGGGGTTGAAGGTTGAAGGTTGAGGGGTTGTAGGTTAAAGGTTGATGGGTTGAAGGTTGAGGGGTTGAAGGTTGAAGTTAGAGGGGTTGAAGGTTGAAGGTTGAGGGCTTGAAAGTTAAAGGTTGGGAAGTTAAAGGTTGAAGGTTAAGGGGTTGAATATTGAGGGGTTGAAGGTTGAAGATTGAGGGGTTGAAGGTTGAAGGTTGAAGGTTGAGAGATTGAAGGTTAAAGGTTAAGTGGTTGAAGGTTGAAGGTTGAGGGACTGAATGTTGGGGATTTAAAGGTTGAAGGTTGAGGGCTTGAAGGTTGAAGGTTGAGGTGTTTAAGGTTGGAGGTTTAGGAGTTGAAGGTTGGAAGGTTGAGGGGTTGAAGGTTGAAGGTCGAAGGTTGAGGGGTTAAAGGTTGAAGGTTGAAGGAGTTGAAGGTTGAAGGTTGAGGGGTTGAAGGTTGGAGGTTGAACGTTGAGGGGTTGCAGGTTGAAGGTTGAGGGGTTGAAGGATGAAGGTTGAGGGGCTGAAGGTTGAAGGTTGAAGGAGTTGAAGGTTGAAAGTTGAGGGGTTGAAGGTTAAAGGTTGAAGGTTGAAGGAGTTGAAGGTTGAGGGGTTGAAGGTTGAAGGTCGAAGGTTGATTGGTTAAAGGTTGAAGGTTGAAGGAGTTGAAGGTTGAAGGTTGAGGGGTTGAAGGTTGGAGGTTGAACGTTGAATGGTTGAAGGTTGAAGGTTGAGGGGTTGAAGGTTGAAGGTTGAGGGGTTGAAGGTTGAAGGTTGAGGGGTTGAAGGTTAAAGGTTGATGGGTTGAAGGTTGAGGGGTTGAAGGTTGAAGTTAGAGGGGTTGAAGGTTGAAGGTTGAGGGCTAGAAAGTTGAAGGTTGGGAAGTTGAAGGTTGAAGGTTAAGGGGTTGAATATTGAGGGGTTGAAGGTTGAAGATTGAGGGGTTGAAGGTTGAAGGTTGAAGGTTGAGAGGTTGAAGGTTAAAGGTTAAGTGGTTGAAGGTTGAAGGTTGAGGGCTTGAAGGTTGAAGGTTGTGGTGTTTAAGGTTGGAGGTTTAGGAGTTGAAGGTTGAGGGGTTGAAGGTTGAAGGTTGAGAAGTTGAAGGTTGATGGTTGAGAGGTTGAAGATTGAAAGTTGAGAGACTGAAGATTGAAGGTTGACTGGTTGAAGGTTACAGGTTGAGGTTTAGAAGGTTGAAGGTTGAGGGTTTGAAAGTTAAACGTTAAGGGGTTGAAGGTCGAAGGTTGAGGGGTTAAAGATAAATGGTTGGGTGGTTGAAGGTTGAAAGTTGAGGGCTTGAAGGATGAAGGTTGAAGGTCGAGTGGTTAAAGTTTGAAGGTTAAGCGGTTGAAGATCGAAGGTTGAGGGGTTAAAGGTTGAAGGTTGAAGGGTTGAAAGTTGAAGGTTGAGGGGTTGAAGGTTGAAGGTTGAAGGTTGAAGGAGTTGAAGGTTGAAGGTTGAGGGGTTGAAGGTTGAAGGTCGAATGTTGAGGGGTTGAATTTTGAAGGTTGAAGGAGTTGAAGGTTGAAGGTTGTGGGGTTGAAGGTTGGAGGTTGAAGGTTGAGGGGTTGAAGGTTGAAGGTTGAGAAGTTGAAGGTTGAAGGTTGAGGGGTTGAAGGTTGGAGGTTGAAGGTTGAGGGGTTGAAGGTTGAAGGTTGAGGGGTTGAAGGTTAAAGGTTGATGGGTTGAAGGTTGAGGGGTTGAAGGTTGAAGTTAGAGGGGTTGAAGGTGAAGGTTGAGGGCTTGAAAGTTGAAGGTTGGGAAGTTGAAGTTTGAAGGTTAAGGGGTTGAATATTGAGAGGTTGAAGATTGAAGATTGAGGGGTTGAAGGTTGAAGGTTGAAGGTTGAGAGGTTGAAGGTTAAAGGTTAAGTGGTTTAAGGTTGAAGGTTGAGGGACTGAATGTTGGGGAGTTGAAGGTTGAAGGTTGAGGGCTTGAAGGTTGAAGGTTGAGGTGTTTAAGGTTGGAGGTTTAGGAGTTGAAGGTTGAGGGGTTGAAGGTTGAAGGTTGAGATGTTGAAGGTTGATGGTTGAGGGGTTGAAGGTTGAAGGTTGTGGGGTTTAAGATTGTCAGTTGAGGGACTGAAGATTGAAGGTTGACTGGTTGAAGGTTACAGGTTGAGGGGTTGAAGGTTAAAGGTTGATGGGTTGAAGGTTGAGGGGTCGAAGGTTGAAATTAGAGGGGTTGAAGGTTGAAGGTTGAGGGCTTGAAAGTTAAAGGTTGGGAAGTTGAAGGTTGAAGGTTAAGGGGTTGGATATTGAGGGGTCGAAGGTTGAAGATTGAGGGGTTGAAGGTTTGACGTTGAAGGTTGAGAGGTTGAAGGTTAAAGGTTTAGTGGTTGAAGGTTGAAGATTGAGGGATTGAATGTTGGGGAGTTGAAGGTTGAAGGTTGAGGGTTTGAAGGTTGAAGGTTGAGGTGTTTAAGGTTGGAGGTTTAGGAGTTAAAGGTTGAGGGGTTGAAGGTTGAAGGTTGAGAAGTTGAAGGTTGATGGTTGAGGGGTTGAAGATTGAAGGTTGTGGGGTTTAAGATTGAAAGTTGAGGGACTGAAAATTAAAGGTTGACTGGTTGAAGGTTACAGGTTGAGGGGTAGAAGGTTGAAGGTTGAGGGTTTGAAAGTTAAAGGTTAAGGTGATGAAGGTCGAAGGTTGAGGGATTAAAGATAGATGGTTGGGCGGTTGAAGGTTGAAAGTTGAGGGCTTGAAGGATGAAGGTTGAAGGTTGAGTGGTTAAAGGTTGAAGGTTAAGCGGTTGAAGATCGAAGGTTGAGGGGTTAAAGGTTGAAGGTTGAAGGAGTTGAAGGTTGAAGGTTGAGGGGTTGAAGGTTGGAGGTTGAACGTTGAGGCGTTGAACGTTGAAGGTTGAGGGGTTGAAGGATGAAGGTTGAGAGGTTGAAGGTTGAAGATTGAAGGAGTTGAAGGTTGAAAGTTGAGGGGTTGAAGGTTAAAGGTTGAATGTTAAAGGAGTTGAAGGTTGAAGGTTGAGGGGTTGAAGGTTGAAGGTCGAAGCTTGAGGGGTTAAAGGTTGAAGGTTGCAGGTTGAGGGGTTGAAGGTTGGAGGTTGAAGGTTGAGGGGTTGAAGGTTGAAGGTTGAGGAGTTGAAGGTTAAAGGTTGATGGGTTGAAGGTTGAGGGGTTGAAGGTTGAAGTTAGAGGGGTTGAAGATTGAAGGTTGAAGGTGGCAGGTTGGAGGTTGAAGGTTGAAGGGTGAAGGTTGAAGGTTGAAGTTTGAGGCGTTGAACGTTGAACGTTGAAGGTTAAACGTTGAAGTTTGAGGGGTTGGAAGTTGAAGGTGTAGGGGTTGAATGTTGAAGGTTGAAGGTTGAGGGGTTGATTGTACAAAGTAGAAGTGTTTAAGATTGATGGTTTAGGAATTGAAGGTTGAGGGGTTGAAGGTTGAAGGTTGAGGTGTTGGAGGTTGATCGTTGAGGGGTTGAAGGTTGAAGGTTAAGGGGGGAACATTGAAGGTTAAAGATTGAGGGGTTGAAGTATAAAGGTTGAGGGGTCGAAAGTTGAGGGTCTGAAGATTAAAGGTTGAGTGGTTGTAGGTTGAAGGTTGAGGGGTTGAAGTTTGAAGGTTGAGGGGTTGAAGGTTGAAGGTTGAAGGTTGAGGGGTAGAAGGTTAAAGGCTGAGTGTTTGAAAGTTAAAGGTTAAGGGGTTGAAGGTCTAAGGTAGAGAAGTTAAAGATAGATGGTTGGGTGGTTGAAGGTTGAAAGTTGAGGCCTTGAAGGATGAAAGTTGAAGGTTGAGTGGTTAAAGGTTGAAGGTTAAGGGGTTGAAGATCGAAGGTTGAGGGGTTAAAGGTTGAAGGTTGAAGGTTGAAGGTTGAGGGGTGAAGGTTGGAGGTTGAACGTTGAGGGGTTGAAGGTTGAAGGTTGAGGTGTTGAAGGATGAAGGTTGAGGGGTTGAAGGTTTGAGGCTGAAGATTGAGGGGTTGAAGGTTAAAGGTTAAGTGGTTGAAGGTTGAAGGTTAAGTTACTGAATGTTGGGGAGTTAAATGTTGAAGTCTGACAGGTTGAAGGTTGAAGGTTGAGGGGTTGAATGTTGGAGGTTGAACGTTGAGGGGTTGAAGGTTGAAGGTTGAGGGGTTGAAGAATGAAGGTTGAGGGTTGACGGAGTTGAAGGTTGAAGGTTGAGGGGTTGAAGGTCGAAGGTTGAGGGGTTAAAGGTTGAAGGTTGAAGGAGTTGAAGGTTGAAAGTTGAGGGGTTGAAGGTTGGAGGTTGAAGGTTGAGGGGTTGAAGGTTGAAGGTTGAGGAGTTGAAGGTTGAAGGTTGAGGGTTGAAGGTTGCAGCTTGAAGGTTGAGGGGTTGAAGGTTGAAGGTTGAGGGGTTGAAGGTTGAAGTTAGAGGGGTTGAAGGTTGAAGGTTGAGGGCTTGAAAGTTGAATTTTGGGAAGTTGAAGGTTGAAGGTTAAGGGGTTGAATAGTGAGGGGTTGAAGGTTGAAGATTGAGGGGTTGAAGGGTGAAGGTTGAAGGTTGAAGGTTGAGAGGTTGAAGGTTAAAGGTTAAGTGGTTGAAGGTTGAATGTTGAGGGACTGAATGTTGGGGAGTTGAAGGTTGAAGGTTGAGGGCTTGAAGGTTGAAGGTTGAGAAGTTGAAGGTTGATGGTTGAGGGGTTGAAGGTTGAATGTTGTGGGGTTTAAGATTGAAAGTTGAAGGACTGAAGATTGAAGGTTGACTGGTTGAAGGTTACAGGTTGAGGGGTAGAAGGTTGAAGGTTGGTGGTTTGAAAGTTAAAGGTTAAGGGGTTGAAGGTCGAAGGTTGAGGGGTTAAAGATAGATGGTTGGGTGGTTGAAGGTTGAAAGTTGAGGGCTTGAAGGATGAAGGTTGAAGGTTGAATGGTTAAAGGTTGAAGGTTAAGCGGTTGAAGATCGAAGGTTGGGGGATTAAAGGTTGAAGGTTGAAGGAGTTGAAGGTTGAAGGTTGAGGGGTTGAAGGTTGGAGGTTGAACGTTGAGGGGTCGAAGGTTGCAGGTTGAGGGGTTGAAGGATGAAGGTTGAGGGGTTGAAGGTTGAAGGTTGAAGGAGTTGAAGGTTGAAAGTTGAGGGTTTGAAGGTTAAAGGTTGAAGGTTGAAGGAGTTGAAGGTTGAAGGTTGAGGGGTTGAAGGTTGAAGGTTGAAGGTTGAGGAGCTGAAGGTTGAAGGTTGAGGGTTTGAAGGTTGGAGGTTGAAGGTTGAGGGGTTGAAGGTTGAAGGTTGAGGGGTTGAAGGTTAAAGGTTGATGGGTTGAAGGTTGAGGGGTTGAAGGTTGAAGTTAGAGCGGTTGAATGTTGAAAGGTTGAAGGTTGAAGGTTGCAGGTTGGAGGTTGAAGTTTGAGGCGTTGAACGTTGAAGGTTGAGGGTTAAACGTTGAAGTTTAAGGGGTTGAAAGTTGAAGGTGTAGGGGTTGAAGGTTGAAGGTTGAAGGAGTTGAAGGCTGAAGGTTGAGGGGTTCAAGGTTGGAGGTTGAAGGTTGAGGGGTTGATTGTACAAGGTAGAAGTGTTTAAGGTTGATGGTTTAGGAGTTGAAGGTTGAGGGGTTGAAGGTTGAAGGTTGAGGTGTTGGAGGTTGATCGTTTAGGGGTTGAAGGTTGAAGGTTAAGGGGTTGAACATTGAAGGTTGAGGGACTGAAAATTGAAGGTTGAGTTGTTGAAGGTTAAAGATTGAGGGGTTGAAAGTTAAAGATTAAGGGGCTGAAGTATAAAGGTTGAGGGGTCGAAGGTTAAAGGTTGAGGGGCTGAAGATTAAAGGTTGAGTGGTTGTAGGTTGAAGGTTGAGGGGTTGAAGTTTGAAGGTTGAGAGGTTGAAGGTTGAAGGTTGAGGGGTAGAATGTTGAAGGTTGAGGGTTTGAAAGTTAAAGGTTAAGGGGTTGAAGGTCGAAGGTTGAGTAGTTAAAGATAGATGGTTGGGTGGTTGAAGGTTGAAAGTTGAGGGCTTGAAGGATGAAAGTTGAAGGTTGAGTGGTTAAAGGTTGAAGGTTAAGGGGTTGAATATCGAAGGTTGAGGGGTTAAAGGTTGAAGGTTGAAGGAGTTGAAGGTTGAAGGTTGAGGGGTTGAAGGTTGGAGGTTGAACGTTGAGGGGTTGAAGGTTGAAGGTTGAGGGGTTGAAGGATGAAGGTTAAGGGGTTGAAGGTTTGAGGTTGTAGGTTGAGGGGTTGAAGGTTAAAGGTTAAGTGGTTGAAGGTTGAAGGTTGAGGGGTTGAAGGTTGAAGGTTGTGGGGTTTAAGATTGTAAGTTGAGGGACTGAAGATTGAAGGTTGACTGGTTGAAGGTTACAGGTTGAGGGGTTGAAGGTTAAAGGTTGATGGGTTGAAGGTTGAGGGGTTGAAGGTTGAAGTTAGAGGGGTTGAAGGTTGAGGGCTTGAAAGTTAAAGGTTGGGAAGTTGAAGGTTGAAGGTTAAGGGGTTGGATATTGAGGGGTCGAAGGTTGAAGATTGAGGGGTTGAAGGTTTGAGGTTGAAGGTTGAGAGGTTGAAGGTTAAAGGTTAAGTGGTTGAAGGTTGAAGATTGAGGGATTGAATGTTGGGGAGTTGAAGGTTGAAGGTTGAGGGTTTGAAGGTTGAAGGTTGAGGTGTTTAAGGTTGGAGGTTTAGGAGTTGAAGGTTGAGGGGTTGAAGGTTGAAGGTTGAGAAAATGAAGGTTGATGGTTGAGGGGTTGAAGGTTGAAGGTTGTGGGGTTTAAGATTGAAAGTTGAGGGACTGAAGATTAAAGGTTGACTGGTTGAAGGTTACAGGTTGAGGGGTAGAAGGTTGAAGGTTGAGTGTTTGAAAGTTAAAGGTTAAGGGGATGAAGGTCGAAGCTTGAGGGGTTAAAGATAGATGGTTGGGTGGTTGAAGGTTGAAAGTTGAGGGCTTGAAGGATGAAGGTTGAAGGTTGAGTGGTTAAAGGTTGAAGGTTAAGCGGTTGAAGATCGAAGGTTGAGGGGTTAAAGGTTGAAGGTTGAAGGAGTTGAAGGTTGAAGGTTGAGGGGTTGAAGGTTGGAGGTTGAAGGAGTTGAAGGTTGAAAGTTGAAGGGGTTGAAGGTTAAAGGTTGAATGTTGAAGGAGTTGAAAGTTGAAGGTTGAGGGGTTGAAGGTTGAAGGTCGAAGCTTGAGGGGTTAAAGGTTGAAGGTTGAAGGAGTTGAAGGTTGAAAGTTGAGGGGTTGAAGGTTGAAGGAGTTGAAAGTTGAAGGTTGAGGGGTTGAAGGTTGAAGGTCGAAGCTTGAGGGGTTAAAGGTTGAAGGTTGAAGAAGTTGAAGGTTGAAGGGTGAGGGGTTGAAGGTTGGAGGTTGAAGGTTGAGGGGTTGAAGGTTGAAGATTGAAGGAGTTGAAGGTTGAAAGTTGAGGGGTTGAAGGTTAAAGGTTGAATGTTGAAGGAGTTGAAAGTTGAAGGTTGAGGGGTTGAAGGTTGAAGGTCGAAGCTTGAGGGGTTAAAGGTTGAAGGTTGAAGGAGTTGAAGGTTGAAGGTTGAGGGGTTGAAGGTTGGAGGTTGAAGGTTGAGGGGTTGAAGGTTGAAGGTTGAGGAGTTGAAGGTTGAAGGTTGAGGGGTTGAAGATTGGAGGTTGAAGGTTGAGGGGTTGAAGGTTGAAGGTTGTGGGGTTGAAGGTTAAAGGTTGATGGGTTGAAGGTTGAGGGGTTGAAGGTTGAAGTTAGAGGGGTTGAAGGTTGAAAGGTTGAAGGTTGAAGGTTGCAGGTTGGAGGTTGAAGGTTGAAGGTTGAAGTTTGAAGGTTGAAGTTTGAGGCGTTGAACGTTGAAGGTTAAAGGT
Organism: Ctenicera cuprea; assembly: GCA_958336395.1. Classification (NCBI taxonomy): domain Eukaryota; kingdom Metazoa; phylum Arthropoda; class Insecta; order Coleoptera; family Elateridae; genus Ctenicera; species Ctenicera cuprea. The sequence continues at coordinate 78,639 of CATVIB010000278.1, forward strand.
TAAACGTTGAAGTTTGAGGGGTTGGAAGTTGAAGGTGTAGGGGTTGAAGGTTGAAGGTTGAAGGAGTTGAAGGCTGAAGGTTGAGGGGTTGATGGTTGGAGGTTGAAGGTTGAGGGGTTGATTGTACAAAGTTGAAGTGTTTAAGATTGATGGTTTAGGAATTGAAGGTTGAGGGGTTGAAGGTTAAAGGTTGAGGTGTTGGAGGTTGATCGTTGAGGGGTTGAAGGTTGAAGGTTAAGGGGGAAACATTGAAGGTTAAAGATTGACGGGTTGAAAGTTAAAGATTGAGGGGCTGAAGTATAAAGGTTGAGGGGTCGAAGGTTGAGGGTCTGAAGATTAAAGGTTGAGTGGTTGTAGGTTGAAGGTTGAGGGGTTGAAGTTTGAAGGTTGAGGGGTTGAAGGTTGAAGGTTGAAAGTTGAGGGGTAGAAGGTTGAAGGCTGAGTGTTTGAAAGTTAAAGGTTAAGGGGTTGAAGGTCGAAGGTAGAGGGGTTAACGATATATGGTTGGGTGGTTGAAGGTTGAAAGTTGAGGGCTTGAAGGATGAAAGTTGAAGGTTGAGTGGTTAAAAGTTGAAGGTTAAGGGGTTGAAGATCGAAGGTTGAGGGGTTAAAGGTTGAAGGTTGATGGTTGAAGGTTGAGGGGTTGAAGGTTGGAGGTTGAACGTTGAGGGGTTGAAGGTTGAAGGTTGAGGTGTTGAAGGATGAAGGTTGAGGGGTTGAAGGTTTGAGGCTGAAGATTGAGGGGTTGAAGGTTAAAGGTTAAGTGGTTGAAGGTTGAAGGTTAAGGGACTGAATGTTGGGGAGTTAAATGTTGAAGTCTGACAGGTTGAAGGTTGAAGGTTGAGGGGTTGAAGGTTGGAGGTTGAACGTTGAGGGGTTGAAGGTTGAAGGTTGAGGGGTTGAAGGATGAAGGTTGAGGGGTTGAAGGTTGAAGGTTGAAGGAATTGAAGGTTGAAAGTTGAGGGGTTGAAGGTTAAAGGTTGAAGGTTGAAGGAGTTGAAGGTTGAAGGTTGAGGGGTTGAAGGTCGAAGGTTGAGGGGTTAAAGGTTGAAGGTTGAAGGAGTTGAAGGTTGAAGGTTGAGGGGTTGAAGGTTGGAGGTTGAAGGTTGAAGGTTGAGGGGTTGAAGGTTGCAGGTTGAAGGTTGAGGGGTTGAAGGTTGAAGGTTGAGGGGTTGAAGGTTAAAGGTTGATGGGTTGAAGGTTGAGGGGTTGAAGGTTAAAATTAGAGGGGTTGAAGGTTGAAGGTTGAGGGCTTGAATGTTGAATGTTGGGAAGTTGAAGGTTGAAGGTTAAGGGGTTGAATATTGAGGGGTTGAAGGTTGAAGATTGAGGGGTTGAAGGTTGAAGGTTGAAGGTTGAGAGGTTGAAGGTTAAAGGTTAAGTGGTTGAAGGTTGAATGTTGAGGGACTGAATGTTGGGGAGTTGAAGGTTGAAAGTTGAGGGCTTGAAGGTTGAAGGTTGAGAAGTTGAAGGTTGATGGTTGAGGGGTTGAAGGTTGAATGTTGTGGGGTTTAAGATTGAAAGTTGAGGGACTGAAGATTGAAGGTTGACTGGTTGAAGTTTAAAGGTTGAGGGGTCGAAGGTTAAAGGTTGAGGGGCTGAAGATTAAAGGTTGAGTGGTTGTAGGTTGAAGGTTGAGGGGTTGAAGTTTGAAGGTTGAGGGGTTGAAGGTTGAAGGTTGAGGGGTAGAAGGTTGAAGGTTGAGGGTTTGAAAGTTAAAGGTTAAGGGGTTGAAGGTCGAAGGTTGAGTAGTTAAAGATAGATGGTTGGGTGGTTGAAGGTTGAAAGTTGAGGGCTTGAAGGATGAAAGTTGAAGGTTGAGTGGTTAAAGGTTGAAGGTTAAGGGGTTGAATATCGAAGGTTGAGGGGTTAAAGGTTGAAGGTTGAAGGAGTTGAAGGTTGAAGGTTGAGGGGTTGAAGGTTGGAGGTTGAACGTTGAGGGGTTGAAGGCTGAAGGTTGAGGGGTTGAAGGATGAAGGTTAAGGGGTTGAAGGTTTGAGGTTGAAGATTGTGGGGTTGAAGGTTAAAGGTTAAGTGGTTGAAGGTTGAAGGTTAAGGGACTGAATGATGGGGAGTTGAAGATTGAAGGTTGAGGGCTTGAAGGTTGAAGGTTGAGGTGTTTAAGGTTGGAGGTTTAGGAGTTGAAGGTTGAGGGGTTGAAGGTTGAAGGTTGAGAAGTTGAAGGTTGATGGTTGAGGGGTTAAAGGTTGAAGGTTGTGGGGTTGAAGATTGAAAGTTGAGGGACTGAAGATTGAAGGTTGACTGGTTGAAGGTTACAGGTTGAGGGGTAGAAGGTTGAAGGTTGAGGGTTTGAAAGTTAAAGGTTAAGGGGTTGAAGGTCGAAGGTTGAGGGGTTAAAGGTAGATGGTTGGGTGGTTGAAGGTTGAAAGTTGAGGGTTTGAAGGATGAAGGTTGAAGTTTGAGTGGTTAAAGGTTGAAGGTTAAGGGGTTGAAGATCGAAGGTTGAGGGATTAAAGGTTGAAGGTTGAAGGAGTTGAAGGTTGAAGGTTGAGGGGTTGAAGGTTCGAGGTTGAACGTTTAGGGGCTGAAGGTTGAAGGTTGAGGGGTTGAAGGATGAAGGTTGAGGGGTTGAAGGGTTGAAGGTTGAAGGTTGAAGGAGTTGAAGGTTGAAAGTTGAGGGGTTGAAGGTTAAAGATTGAAGGTTGAAGGAGTTGAAGGTTGAAGGTTGAGGGGTTGAAGGTTGAAGGTTGAAGGTTGAGGAGTTGAAGGTTGAGGGGTTGAAGGTTGGAGGTTTGAATGTTGAGGGGTTGAAGGTTGAAGGTTGAGGGGTTGAAGGTTAAAGGTTGACGGGTTGAAGGTTGAGGGGTTGAAGGTTGAAGTTAGAGGGGTTGAAGGTTGAAGGTTGAGGGCTTGAAAGTTGAAGGTTGGGAAGTTGAACGTTGAAGGTCAAGGGGTTGAATATTGAGGGGTTGAAGGTTGAAGGTTGAAGGGTTGAAGGTTGAAGGTTGCAGGTTGGAGGTTGAAGGTTGAAGGTTGAAGGTTGAAGTTTGAGGCGTTGAACGTTGAAGGTTGAGGGTTAAACGTTGAAGTTTGAAGGGTTGAAAGCTGAAGGTGTAGGGGTTGAAGGTTGAAGGTTGAAGTAGTTGAAAGCTGAAGGTTGAGGGGTTGAAGGTTGGAGGTTGAAGGTTGAGAGGTTGATTGTACAAGGTTGAAGTGTTTAAGATTGATGGTTTAGGAGTTGAAAGTTGAGGGGTTGAAGGTTGAAGGTTGAGGTGTTGGAGGTTGATCGTTGAGGGGTTGAAGGTTGAAGGTTAAGGGGTTGAACATTGAAGGTTGAGGGACTGAAAATTGAAGGTTGAGTTGTTGAAGGTTAAAAATTGAGGGGTTGAAAGTTAAAGATTGATGGGCTGAAGTTTAAAGGTTGAGGGGTCAAAGGTTAAAGGTTGAGGATCTGAAGATTAAAGGTTGAGTGGTTGTAGGTTGAAGGTTGAGGGGTTGAAGTTTGAAGGTTGAGGGGTTGAAGGTTGAAGGTTGAAGGGTAGAAAGTTGAAGGTTGAGGGTTTGAAAGGTAAAGGTTAAGGGGTTAAAGGTCGAAGGTTGAGGGGTTAAAGATAGATGGTTGGGTGGTCGAAGGTTGAAAGTTGAGGGCTTGAAGGATGAAGGTTGAAGGTTGAGTGGTTAAAGGTTGAAGGTTAAGGGGTTGAAGATCGAAGGTTGAGGGGTTAAAGGTTGAAGGTTGAAGGAGTTGAAGGTTGAAGGTTGAAGGGTTGAAGGTTGGAGGTTGAACGTTGAGGGGTTGAAGGTTGAAGGTTGGAGGAGTTGAAGGTTGAAAGTTGAGGGGTTGAAGGTTAAAGGTTGAAGGTTGAAGGAGTTGAAGGTTGAAGGTTGAGGGGTTGAAGGTTGAAGGTCGAAGGTTGAGGGGTTAAAGGTTGAAGGTTGAAGGAGTTGAAGGTTGAAGGTTGAGGGGTTGAAGGTTGGAGGTTGAAGGTAGAGGGGTTGAAGGTTGAAGGTTGAGGGGTTGAAGGTTAAAGGTTGATGGGTTGAGGGTTGATTAGTTGAAGATTGAAGGTTGAGGGGTTGAAGGTTGAATGGTTGAAGGTTGAAGGTTGAAGGTTGGAAGTTGAAGGTTGAAAGTTGAAGGTTGAAGTTTGAGGCGTTAAAGGTTGAACGTTGAGGGGTTGAAGGTTGGAGGTAGATGGTTGAGGGGTTGATTGCAGAAGTTTGAAGTGTTTAAGATTGATGGTTTAGGAGTTGAAGCTTGAGGGGTGGAAGGTTGAAGGTTGAGGTGTTGGAGGTTGATCGTTGAGGGGTTGAAAATTGAAGGTTGGGTTGTTGAAGGTTAAAGATTGAGGGGTTGAAAGTTAAAGATTGAGGGGCTGAAGTTTGAAGGTTGAGGGGTTGAAGGTTGAAGGTTGAGGGGTTGATGGTTGTTAGGTTGACGGTTGAAGGTTGAGAGGTTGAAGGTTGAAGGTTGAGGGGTTGAAGGTTGAAGATTGAGGGGCTTAAAATTAAAAGTTAAGAGGTTGAAGGTTGAAGGTTGAGGCGTCGAAGGTCATCAGTTGAGGGGCTGGAGGTTGAAGATTGAAGGATTGAAGGTTGAAGTATAACGGGTGGAAGGTTAAAGGTGCAGGGGTTAAATGGTTAATGTTGAAGGTTGAGGGGTTGAAGGTTGGAGCCTGAGGGGTTGAGGGGTTGAAGGTTGAGGACTTAAATGTTGAAGTCTGAGAAGTTGAAAGTTGCAGGTTCAGGAGTTGAAGGTTGAAAGTTGAAAGTTGAGGGGTTGAAGGTTGAAGGTTGAGGAGTTAAAGGTTGAAGGTTGAGAGGTTGTTGGTTGCAGGTTGAGGGGTTGAAGGATGAAGGTTGAAGGTTGAGGGGTTGACGGTAGAAGGTTGTGGGTTGAATGTTGAAGGTTGAGGGGGTGAAAGTTGAAGGTTGAGAGGTTGATCGTTGAAGGTTGAGAGGTTGAAAGTTGCAGGTAGAGGAGTTGAAGGTTGAAGGTTGAGAGGTTGACAGGTTGAAAATTGAAGGTTGAAGAGTTGGAGGTTGAATGTTGAAGGGTTGACGGGTTCAAGGTTGAAGGTTGTGGGGATGAAGGTTGAAGGTTGAGGGGTTGAAGGTTGAAGGTTGAAGGGTTGACCGTTATAGGTTGAAGGTTGAAGTTAGAGGGGTTGAAGGTTGAAGGTTGAGGGCTTGAAGGTTAAAGGTTAAGTAGTTGAAGGTTGAAGGTTGTGGGGATGAGGGTTGAAGGTTGAGGGGTTGAAGGTTGAAGGTTGAAGGGTTGACCGTTAAAGGTTGAAAGTTGAAGCTAGAGGGGTTGAAGGTTGAAGGTTGAGGGTTGAAGGTTAAAGGTTAAGTGGTTGAAGGTTGAAGGTTGAGGGGTTGAATGTTGAGGGGTTGAAGGTTGAAGGTTGAGGTGTTTAATGTTGGAGGTTTAGGAGTTGCAGGTTGAGGGGTTGATGGTTGAAGGTTGAGAAGTTGAAGGTTGATGGTTGAGGAGTTGAAGGTTGAAGGTTGTGGGGTTGAAGATTGAAAGTTGAGGGACTGAAGATTGAAGGTTGACTGGTTGAAGGTTAAAGGTTGAGCGGTAGAAGGTTTTGGTTGAGGGTTTGAAAGTTGAAGGTTAAGGGGTTAAAGGTTGAAAGATTTGGGCTTGAAGGATGAAGGTTGAAGGTTGAGTGGTTAAAGGTTGAATTACAATTACAATTACAATTACAATTACAATTATAATTACACGTACAATTACCATTACAATTACAATTACAATTACAATTACAATTACAATTACAATTACAATTACAATTACAATTACAATTACAATTACAATTACAATTACAATTACAATTACAATTACAATTACAATTACAATTACAATTACAATTACAATTACAATTACAATTACAATTACAATAACAATTACTATTACAATTACAATTACAATTACAATTACAATTACAATTACAATTACAATTACAATTACAATTACAATTACAATTACAATTACAATTACAATTACAATTACAATTACAATTACAATTACAATTACAATTACAATTACAATTACAATTACAACTATAATTACAATTACAATTACAATTACTATTACAATTACAATTACAATTACAATTACAATTACAATTACAATTACAATTACAATTACAATTACAATTACAATTGCAATTACAATTACAAGTACAATTACAATTACAATTACAAATACAATTACAATTACAATTACAATTACAATTACAATTACAATTACAATTACAATTACAATTACAATTACAATTACCATTACAATTACAATTACAATTACAATTACAATTACAATTACAATTACAATTACAATTACAATTACAATTACAATTACAATTACAATTTCAATTACAATTACAATTACAATTACCATTACAATTCGCTTACAATTACAATTACAATTACAATTACAATTACAATTACAATTACAATTACAATTACAATTACAATTACAATTACAATTACAACTACAATTACAATTACAATTACAATTACAATTACAATTACAATTACAATACAATTACAATTACAATTACAATTACAATTACAATTACAATTACAATTACAATTACAATTACAATTACAATTACAATTACAATTACAATTACAATTACAATTACAATTACAATTACAATTACAATTACAATTACAATTACAATTACAATTACAATTACAATTACAATTACAATTACAATTACAATTACAATTACAATTACAATTACAATTACAATTACAATTACAATTACAATTACAATTACAATTACAATTACAATTACAATTACAATTACAATTACAATTACAATTACAATTACAATTACAATTATAGTTACATTTACAATTACAATTACAATTCCCATTACAATTACAATTACAATTACACTTACAATTACAATTACAATTACAATTACAATTACAATTACAATTACAATTACAATTACAATTACAATTACAATTACAATTACAATTACAATTACAATTACAATTACAATTACAATTACAATTACAATTACAATTACAATTACAATTACAATTACAATTACAATTACAATTACAATTACAATTACAATTACAATTACAATTACAATTACAATTACAATTACAATTACAATTACAATTACAATTACAATTACAATTACAATTACAATTAAAATTAAAATTACAATTACAATTACAATTACAATTACAATTACACTTACAATTACAATTAAAATTACAATTACAATTACAATTACAATTACAATTACAATTACAATTACAATTACAATTACAATTACAATTACAATTACAATTACAATTACAATTACAATTACAATTACAATTACAATTACAATTACAATTACAATTACAATTACAATTACAATTACAATTACAATTACAATTACAATTACAATTACAATTACAATTACAATTACAATTACAATTACAATTACAATTACAATTACAATTACAATTACAATTACAATTACAATTACAATTACAATTACAGTTACAATTACAATTACATTTACAATTACAATTACAATTACAAATACAATTACAATTACAATTACAATTACAATTACAATTACAAATACAATTACAGTTTCAATTACAATTACAATTACAATTACAATTACAATTACAATTACAATTACAATTACAATTACAATTACAATTACAATGACAAT